>JABUQX010130201.1:12500-24312 GCA_015478945.1 Trachelipus rathkii
GAGACACTCATTAGCGTTTTAAACACGCCAAAAATAGGGTTCTTTCCAAAGTTAGCGAGTTTTGATACACTAAGTTCCATTTCTTTTAATTCAAATAGGTCGCGGATTTTCCTGATGGATTTTGAGACTGAAGTGGATGATTCAATCTTTGGCTGGGGCTGATCCCCGTTTTCAGCCCCACCTAAAATTGGACATAAAATTCGGAATTTTCAGCCGATTTTGACTATATAACCACCAAAATGTAGCTTGTTTTGCCCTCTAAACGTTGTTTTCCGGTGTTTTTCTCTGTGACTGTAGTCATTCTTTCAGAATTTTCAATTTTGCAAATCCATGTTTTGACTATTTTCATATCAACTTTCAGGTTTTTTTGCGAAATGACTTCAAACTTGAAATATGCATAGATGGGTCCATTACCTACAATAATTACGTATTACATTTTCGAATTTTTTAGTTTTGTGCTCAGCGTTGTCCAATTTCCAAACCCATTTTTTTTAAATTTGAAAAGTGAAAAATTTACATATTTTTTTTCTACTCATCCGATCAACATCACATTTTCAGGGCTTGTATAGTTGGGCAAGATGCATCTTTTATACTTTGATAATTTTTTTGTATACCAATAGAAAAGTTTTTTTTTAAAAAATGTCAAAAAACTTTGTTTTTGAAATTTTTTTCCAAGAACAAATCCAAACCTATTGTATATACAAAGAAATTATCTAAGTAAAAAAGATGCATCTTGCCCGACTATAAAAGCCCTGAAAATTTGATGATCGGATGAGTAGAAAAAAAAAAATATGTCAATTTTTCACTTTTCAAATTAAATTTTTTTTTGGAAAATTGGACAACGCTGAGCACAAAATTAAAAAATTCGAAAATGTAATACGTAATTATTGTAGGTAAAGGACCATTCTATGCAAATTTCAAGTTTGAAGTCATTTTGCAAAAAATTCTGAAAGTTGATATGAAAATTGTCAAAAACATGGATTTTGAAAAATTGAAAATTCTGAAGGATGACTACAGTCACAGAAAACACCGGAAAAACAACGTTTTATAGAGGGCAAAAAGCTACATTTTTGGTGCTGTTATATAGTCAAACGATCGGCTAAATATTCCCGCAATTTTAAATGTCCCATTTTTGGTGGGCGCTGAAAAACGGGATCAACCCAAGCCAAAAGAATTGCAATCCTCCGCCTGAAACGGCTCAATTGAAAAAGACCCCAGATTTCCGTTTCTTTTTTTTAAGGGGCAAAGTCTTTTCCAAGTTTATGTGCCGAGCAAAATAAATACTCGTCGTACTACGAATTAGAAATCTCAAAACCCTCCTCGTATTAGAGTTTGAGATACCCAATACTTTTTCTGTTTTGGGGGGCCGGAATCCAAAACTTCCCCTTTTACCACTCAAGTCTCATTCATTTAACTAACCATTATCTTATCAATCTCAGAGCCACAAAATGTTTACCGTTTTGCGTTCCTATATCTTGCCATGCAACCTCAGATTCGCCTAATCTTTAGTAGTCGTAGAGTAAGTTGTGTCAGGTATTATCTCTTCCACTGTACTCGTACCATTTTCATTTACCTCTGGGTATTATTCATTTTAATTATTATTATTATATTATTATTATTATTATTATTATTATTATTATTATTATTATTATTATTATTATTATTATTTTATTATTATATTATTATTTATTATTATTATTATTATTATTATTATTATTATTATTATTATTATTATTATTATTATTATTATTATTATTATTATTATTATTATTATTATTATTATTATTATTATTATTATTATTATTATTATTATTATTATTATTATTATTATATTATTATTATTTTATTATTATTATTATAAAATATAATTAAAACTAGTAATATTAATTATTATTATTAGTAATTATTATTATTATTATTATTATTATTATTATTATTATTATTATTATTATTATTATTATTATTATTATTATTATTATTATAATTATAATTATAATTTATTATAATATAATTATTAATTATAATTATATTATTATAATTATTATTATAATTTAATAATTATATATTATTATTATAACATTATTATTATTATAATCTTTATTAAATAATTTATTATTATAATTAGTAATTATATATTATAATAATTATAAATATTATTTAAATCTAATAATAAAATTATAGTTTATAATTATGTTACTCTATTTATGGTTTCTTCTTTTCTTGTTGTTTGTTATTCTTATTAGTCTTAATTTTATTCTTATAATTTGAATTACAATTATAACTATAATATACTAGAATTATAATTATAATTAATAATTATAATAATATTATATTTTTATTTATGATTATTAAAACTTATTATTATAATTATAATTATAATTAATAATTTAATTATATTATATTATTAAGTGTAAACATAATTATATTATAATTATAATTATATTATAACTATTACTTTTATTATAATTATTATTGTTATAATTATTCAGTCTAGCACCACCCTCTCTTTCAACAAGCTTTTAAACAACTCATCAAACACCAAAATATGACAAACACACTCATGGCTATACAAACACCGAGCTTACATACACGATAAAAACTAAATATTTTATTTGCATTTCACAACATAAGAAAATGCTAAACCGAACACTCTGGACACCGTATAAATCATTCGAACAACATATGCGCAAAACATGCATATATCATACACAAATACAATAACTCGCACATGTAACATATATTTTATTTTTTTGTATTTCTGTGGCCTTAAACACTGAAACACCTAAAAAGATGGGAAAAACTTACACATAAACGTTTAACACGTAGATATACAAACACTCATATATAAATAAAATTCTTAAATTTATTGTACGTTAAACATTGAAAGAACTATAAAAGGTGCGCAAACACAAACACATACTTACAAAAAACAAAAACACATAAACAACATACAAAGACACTCTCCTATTTTAAATTCTTAAATTTACCCTGCCTAAAGCAGTGAAACACCTAAAACACCTACGAAATCACATAAAAATGTTGAGCATGCATATTTGCATGTTTGTGTGCCTGAAAAAAGAAGTTTTATGTAAAATGATTAAATGAAATGTATCTGAGGCATTTCTGTGAAATCTCTTGTAGGAAATAATAATTTTAAGCATGATACTCGCGTGTTTATTATGTAATATTAAATTTCTGTAATGTATTATACGAAATGTTTACGAAGGATCCCAATGTCACATGAAATTTAGATACAAGGTTGTGTTCTTGGAGGGTTTAGTATGTGAATTTAGGAATTTGTTACTTACTGACATTTATTTTCCAATGTATTGCTGTGTCACATATAAGTGTGGTCTTAAAAATAGGTGAACAATCAATTTAAAACCATAAAATTTAGTCGATATAAAGAGACATTATAGTGGCTTTGACCTTATCTTACTGTTAATTGTGAATGAGAAAATATTAAGTAATATGCTTAAGGTCTTTAGTTCCGAAATTGTATACAAATGTTCTTGTGTAAAAGCCAAGAAATGACTGATGTGGATGAAAGCCTCTATAAGGTAATGAATCCTCTGGAATGTGCGTGGGAATACGTCTAATGTGGTCCATATGTTTTTCCGAAAAATGTGAGCGTATGTGGGTGTAGGGTTTTGTTTAAGCTTTGCATGTAGGGGTTTTCGTATTTGTTTTACTGTTTTAGGGTCAATAAATTAATGTTTAGTGTTTGTTTTTTTTTTTTTTTTTTTTTTTTTTTTTTTTTTTTTTTTTTTTTTTTTTTTTTTTTTTTTTTTTTTACAAAAATCGGAATTAAGGATACATTTTTTAATAATGAAACGATTCCATAATTTTATTTCATACTTTGGAAATGCATTGGGCCAGGTTTTTCTAATGCCTGTTTTGTTCCATCAAATTATGGGGCCAGAAATATATTTTTGAATAAAAAGATGAAATTTTTTTTTAAGAAAAATAAAAAAAAAAATAATAAAAAAACACTTAAAAAAAAAAAAAAAGAATAAAAACAGTTTTATTTATTTTGTATTGTTTGTTTGTGCATATCTGTGTATTGTTGCTTATGTTAGCGTTTTCATATTTGTATGGTAATATTATATATATATATATTATTATTATATATATTATATATATATATATATATTATATATATATATATATTATTATATATCTATATATATATTATATATATATATATATTTACTATATATTAAATATAGTATATATATATATATCATAATATTATATATATATATTAATATATATATATATATATATATATATAATATATATTAATATATATATATATTATATATATTATTATATATATATATTATATATATATATCTATATATATATCTATATATGTACGGCGCTTAACCGTCTATAAGAAACAATGCGATTAGAATATTTATTGTAATTGAAAAGCTATTATTATGAGAGGAGAAACAAAGCTCCAATCGTTATGTGTATTATTATGTACACGGTAAATTTACTTACATCTTATAAGATCACACATTAACTATTTTTATTCCTTTTTGTATGTTATTTAAAATTGAAACACAATAAGAGTCCTTTTTCCTACGGCAATATCTGACGCGAAGAAGGGAGACAAGAGTTCGGCATCACATTATAAAAGACGCCGCTAGCCGCGCTCGGGCATTGGTCTGCACGCTAAAATATATTATTTTTTGTAATAAAATTTAAGGTGTTTAATACTATAATTAATATAATTCAAAATACCTATCTTTTTTTAATGTGTCATTTAAAACGCTAAGTTGATTCACCAGTGAAATAATAAGATATAAATTTAGAAAGAACGGTGAAAGAGATCTAGTAAAGAACATGGCATTCTATTATATGCCCCACTTTGCACACTGTTCGAAAATAAACTGTATATAATATTGGATTCAAGTGCTTACGAAAATGTGCTTGAACGGTCAATGACCAAATCCTTATTTATTATACAAAATAAAAATTATCTATTATGATCTGCGATCAAACTATAATAAGAAAAGAATATTAATAAAGAAAATAACATCAATATTTTCTATAACCACCCTTCCAAATCTTATTAATTAGTGTACCGGGGGTGGAGTGGAATTTAATTCTTATGTTTAATTAATTACTAGACCTCATGCTAACTCGCGCTACATATATATATATATATACTATAAATAT
The DNA here is from genome assembly GCA_015478945.1 of Trachelipus rathkii. Lineage (NCBI taxonomy): Eukaryota > Metazoa > Arthropoda > Malacostraca > Isopoda > Trachelipodidae > Trachelipus > Trachelipus rathkii. Next base: position 17,691 of record JABUQX010130201.1, read on the forward strand.
ATATATATATATATATCAAATATTTCACATGTATGATTTATATATATATATATATATATATATATAATAGTAATTATTTATGTATATATATATATATATATTATATATCTATTATGCCCCTAGCATAATATATATATTATATATATAATATATATATAATATATATATAAAATTATATATATATATATGATATATATATATATAGGGTAAGGTGGGGCAGCACGCCCATGCGAGGTAAAGTGCCCATGCCATTTTTCTTAGATATATAAAATAGAATCACGGAATGGTTGGCACCACTGTATACGCCTTTAAGGGATACCTCAGTGTTTATATTGATGTTGAGTTGAGAGGTATGTTTCGATGTTATTTTTTATTTATTTTAATTTTCTTCCCTAAAAGTACTTTTTATAACCGTAATACATTAGTTTTATACAGCGTGTTTTCTTTTCTTTCATTTTTTTAAATGTCACATACAAAAACTTGACTATTTTCAAGTATTTTTATTGAAAAATTTCGATAATAATTATAACCATATTTTGTAAATATTTAAGTTATGCATAAAAAAGAGGAATGAGGTAAAGTGCCTATCTAATCATGGGGCAACTCGCCTAAATGGGCGCTTTGCCCCACCAATACAATTTTACACCTTTTCACTGTAATATGTGCTTTCAACGCCGTCGGCACATATCTGCCCCCTTCTTCATATTTCCTAGAAAGAATTTGAGAAATTCTCTTATGGAAGGTGCCCCACCGCAATCTAAAGGTGAATGTAGCTCAAGTGGATGGACGGATGTTGATCTATTTGTGAAATGGTTGCAGCATTTTGTTGCATTCGTCAAATCTTCTACAACGTCCCCCAATTTGATTATTATGGATGGACATCACAGTCACAAGAGCTTAGCTGCAATAAACTATGCTCGTGAGCATGGCGTCGAAATGTTAACGCTTCCTCCTCATTCAACCCATAAAATGCAACCTCTCGATTGTGCTTATTTTAAATCTCTTAAAGCGGCGTACAATATGAGTGCTGATAACTGGATGATTTCCAATCCAGGGCAAAGAATGTCCATTTACAATATTGCTAGCGTGTTTGGGACTTCATTCATGAGGACAAATACTGCTGAGAAGGCAGTGAATGGTTTCAAAATTACCGGACCATTGCCATATGATAGAAATATATTTACAGAAGATTTTTTGCCAACTAATCTATACCAGAGAATATTATAGCTACAAACAGCGATGCTAATGTGACAGCCTCAACTAGTGGCTTAGCCTCTACTAGTGGTTTAGCCTCTACTAGTGGCTTAATACCTGCATCATCTATAGAAACTGAAGCTATTGTACCCCTAATCAATTCTAAAAGTATAGGCTTGCCGAAATCTTCAATAAAAGAACAGGCACAAGACATTGTGAATACTATCAGCCCATTTTAAAAGATATTCCCATGGTTTATGATGGAATCTAATCACTCTTACCATGTTTTAGTTTTAGATAGTACCCCTACCCCCCTTTTCTAATGCATCTATGCAACTTTTTTATTTCTGGAGCTACAGAGCCGAGCTTGGCGTTGGCTAGTATGTTTTGAGGTATGCAGAGTCGATTTCCGCTATTGCCAAGTGGGTCGCTTCAACTTTTGAGGTTTTAGAACGCATCAACACGCGTTTTACGTGGCCGGCTTATCCTTCGTCATATTCAAGGAGGGGGTGTAAGGGGTTTAAACCTATTCAATGAGGGGGTATAAGATGCAAATCTATTCAAGGAGTTTAGGGAGGGAGGGGGTTATTCAGCACAGCAAATTTCCTGATTCAACACACCAGTTACGTCATCACAAAATCAGAACACAATTTAAGGTAAATAAAAATTTTTATTTTTATTTTAATTTCATATTAAATTTAACTTTTTTTTTTAACATTTTTAACAATATTTTTCATTTTATATGCGTAAAATTGATTTAAGGGGAGCGTTCAATCTTTGGCTGGGGCTGATCCCAGCTTTCGATCCCACCTGAATGGGATTATAAATTGATTAGCCGATTTTTGACTATCAACACCAAATAAGATGCCTCTTCGGTGAGCTTTATGGTGGCTGATCAAATTTTCAGAATTTCACTTCAAAATCCATGTTTGACACCATATCAACCAGAATTTTGGGAAGACTAAATCCTGAAATATGCATAGATTGGTCCACATGCCAATACTCACATGGTAGCATCTTGATTTTTGAGCCAGTCATGTTAACTAATTCAGTCTGTTTTGGTTTGAGGGCTGTGTAATTGAAATATTTTTTTCTACTCATCTGATCAACACCAAATTTTCAGGGCTTGTATAATCGGCAAGAAGATGCATCTTTTTACTTAAATAATTTTTTTGTATATGCAATAGGTTTGGATTTGTTCTTGAATAAATTTTCTAAAGAAATTTTTTTGAAAATTTAAAAAATTTTTTTTGAGTATACAAAAATTATTTAAGTAAAAAGATGCATCTTGCCCAATTGTAAAGTTCTGGAAAATTTGATGTTGATCAGATGAATAGAAAAAAATATCAATTTTCACTTTTCAAATTAAAAAAATGGGTTTGGAAATTGGACAACGCTGAGCACAGAACTAAAAATCGAAAATTTATGTAATTATTGTAGTAATAATCAATCTATATACTAGTTTGAAAGTCATTTTCCAAATAAATTCTTGAAAGTTGATATGAAATTGTCAAAAATGGATTTTTTGAAAATTGAAAATTCTGAAAGAATGACTACAGTCAGAAAACACCAGAAACAACGTTTTAGAGGGCAAAAAAGCTACATTTTGGTGTTTATATAGTCAATCGGCTGAAAATTCCCAATTTTATGTTCATTTTTAGGTGGGGCTGAAATGGGCCAGCCCCAGCTTCCCATGGTTTATGATGGAATCTAATCACTCTTACCATGGTTTAGTATTAGATAGTACCCCTACCCCCTTTTTTAATGCACATATGCAACCTTTTTATTTCTGGAGCTACAGAGACGAGCTTGGCTAGTATGTTTTGAGGTATGCAGAGTCGATTCCCGCTATTGCCGAGTGGGTAGTTTCAACCTTTGAGGTTTTAGAACGCATCAACACGCGTTTTACGTGGCCGGCTTATCCTTCGTCATATTCAAGGAGGGGGTGTAAGGGGTTTAAACCTATTCAATGAGGGGTATAAGATGCAAATCTATTCAAGGAGTTTAGGAGGGGGTTATTCAGCACAGCAAATTTCCTGATACAACACACCAGTTACCTCATCACAAAATCAGAACACAATTTAAGGTAAATAAAATTTTAATTTTATTTTAATTTCACATTAAATTTAACTTTTTTAACATTTTTAACAATATTTTCATTTTATATGCGTAAAATTGATTTATGGGAGCGTTCATATATATGGTTGATCCTTGCTTTTCAGCCCCACTCTAAAATGGACATAGGGCCTGGAAGCAGCCGATTTTGACTTATCAACACCAAAATGCTATTTTTGCCCTTTCTAAAACGTTATGCCTTATGGTAGCTTGACCGTAGTCGCCTTTCAGAATTTTCAATTTTCCAAAATCCATGTTTTTGACATTTATCCAGAATTTAAATGACTCAACAACATGCATAGATTGGTCCATTACGTACAAATTACATAGAATATTTTCGATTTTTTTTTTGTGCTCAGCGTTGTCCAATTTCCAAACCCATTTTTTTAATTTGAAAATTGAAAAATTGAAATATTTTTTTCTACTCATCTGATCAATCAAATTTTCAGGCTTGTATAATCGGGCAAGATGTAATCTTTTTACTTAAATAATTTTTTTGTATATGCAATAGGTTTGGATTTGTTCTTGGAATAAATTTTCTAAAGAAATTTTTTTTGAAAATTTAAAAATTTTTTTTTGAGTATACAAAAATTATTTAAGTAAAAAAGATGCATCTTGCCAAATTGTACAAGCCCTGAAAATTTGATGTTGATCAGATGAATAGAAAAAAAAATATTTCAATTTTTCACTTTTCAAATAAAAAAAAAATGGGTTTGGAAATTGGACAACGCTGAGCACAGAACTCAAAAAATCGAAAATGTTCTATGTAATTATTGTAGGTAATGGACCAATCTATGCATATTTCAAGTTTGAAGCTTCCAAACAATTTGAAAGTTGATATGAAAATTGTCAAACATGGATTTTGAAAAATTGAAAATTCAAATAATGACTACAGTCACAGAAAAACACCAGAAAACAACGTTTTAGAGGGCAAAAAAGCTACATTTTGGTGTTCATATAGTCAAAATCGGCTGAAAATTCCGAATTTTATGTTCATTTTTAGGTGGGGCTGAAAATGGGGACCAGCCCCAGCTAAAAATTGGATTATGATGGAATCTAATCACTCTTACCATGCATCTATGCAACTTTTTTATTTCTGGAGCTACAGAGCCGAGCTTGGCGTTGGCTAGTATGTTTTGAGGTATGCAGAGTCGATTCCCGCTATTGCCGAGTGGGTCGCTTCAACTTTTGAGGTTTTAGAACGCATCAACACGCGTTTTACGTGGCCGGCTTATCCTTCGTCATTCAAGGAGGGGGTAGGGCGGTTTAAACCTATTCAATGAGGGGGGTATAAGATGCAAATCTATTCAAGGAGTTTAGGGAGGGAGGGGGTTATTCAGCACAGCAAATTTCCTGATTCAACACACCAGTTACGTCATCACAAAATCAGAACACAATTTAAGGTAAATAAAAATTTTTATTTTTATTTTAATTTCATATTAAATTTAACTTTTTTTTCATTTTTAACAATATTTTTCATTTTATATGCGTAAAACTTGATTTAAGGGGAGCGTTCACGGCTGGGGCTGATCCCAGCTTTTTCAGCCCCACCTAAATGGACATAAATTCAGACGTTACTGATTTTGACTATATCACCAAAATGTATATTTTTGCCCTTCAAAACGTTGCAGCTTTATGGTGTTTTTTTCTGTGACCGAAACAGCTCAGAATTTTCAATTTTTCAAAATCCATAAGCCATTGGTTTTCGTCAACTTCTCTCAGAAATGACTAAATTGGTTGGCGTAGGCAGATTGGTCCATACGCATTGGTCAATACAGGTCATTTCGATTTTTTATTCTGTGCTCAGCAACCACTTCAAACCCATTTTTACTTGAAATTGAAAATTAAATATTTTTTTATATTATTTGATTAACATCAAATTTTCAGGGCTTGTATAATCGGGCAAGATGCACTTTTTTACTTAAATAATTTTTTTGTATATGCAATAGGTTTGGATTTGTTCTTGGAATAAATTTTCTAAAGAAATTTTTTTTGAAAATTTAAAATTTTTTTTTTTTGAGTATACAAAAAAATTATTTAAGTAAAAAAGATGCATCTTGCCAAATTGTACAAGCCCTGAAAATTTGATGTTGATCAGATGAATAGAAAAAAAAATATTTCAATTTTTCACTTTTCAAATTAAAAAAAAATGGGTTTGGAAATTGGACAACGCTGAGCACAGAACTCAAAAAATCGAAAATGTTCTATGTAATTATTGTAGGTAATGGACCAATCTATGCATATTTCAAGTTTGAAGTCATTTTCCAAACAATTCTGAAAGTTGATATGAAAATTGTCAAAAACATGGATTTTGAAAAATTGAAAATTCTGAAATAATGACTAGTCACAGAAAAACACCAGAAACAACGTTTTAGAGGGCAAAAAGCTACATTTTGGTTATAGTCAAAAATCGGCTGAAATTCCGAATTTATGTTCATTTTTAGGTGGGGCTGAAAATGGGGACCAGCCCCAGCTAAAAATTGGATTATGATGGAATCTAATCACTCTTACCATGCATCTATGCAACTTTTTTATTTCTGGAGCTACAGAGCCGAGCTTGGCGTTGGCTAGTATGTTTTGAGGTATGCAGAGTCGATTCCCGCTATTGCTGAGGGTCGTTTCAACCTTTGAGGTTTTAGAACGCATCAACACGCGTTTTACGTGGCCGGCTTACCCTTCGTCATATTCAAGGAGGGGGTGTAGGGGGTTTAAACCTATTCAATGAGGGGGTATAAGATGCAAATCTATTCAAGGAGTTTAGGGAGGGAGGGGGTTATTCAGCACAGCAAATTTCCTGATTCAACACACCAGTTACGTCATCACCAAATCAGAACACAATTTAAGGTAAATAAAATTTTTTATTTTTATTTTAATTTCATATTAAATTTTACTTTTTTTTACTATTTTTAATAATATTTTTCATTTTATATGCTTAAAAATGATTTAACTGACATATGATGACATATTGTCGCTCTAGGAAGGGTTTTTAGAAGTGTTTTTTTTTTTTCGTTTTTTTGTTTTTTTTTATCTAAATAATTATAAAAGTATTAAAGCAAAACAAATAATTTTTCCTGGGATATATAGCCTAGGCCTAGCCATTATAAGAAATTATTATAAAAGTTTGATATTTAAAGTAGTTTAATAGTTATAGGCAAAAAACTGAAAAGTGTTTTTTTTTATGTAACAGCACTATATATATATATATATATATATATATATATATATATATATATTGAAGGGAAACGCGAAAGCAAAGCCAATGATAAATGCGGAAAACGGTTAAACACCCAAACGAAACTGAACGAAGCACATC
>JABUQX010130203.1:0-18535 GCA_015478945.1 Trachelipus rathkii
TGCTGGAATGCTGGTCCTTTATTTTAGATGCGGAAAAATGTAAAAAAAAAAGGAAAAAAAATTATATGCTCAAAACTAGAATAGCTTACAGCAAAACGGATTCATTTTTGGAATCCTGGTAAATTTTAGTTAGGGAAATGTAAGAAAAAAAAATTAAAATACACAAACAAATTATTGTTAATATTAATAGCAATATGATTAGAGAGCCTATTCTAGAACCTTTTATTGGTTACTCGTAAAATAAATAGCCTTTCTATTTAAATTTGCTTTTTTTTTAACTAAAGAATTACCCAAGGAGGTAAATACCCGCACCGATGGCAGTATCGGGTCTCTCGCTTCCGGGGAACTACGGGGTAGGACTATTCCCCCTCCGGGGAGCTCTCCGAACCCAGAGCCTCTTTGGTATTTGGGTGCTCGCGGGGGGTTCTTTCACCCCTCCGTCGGCTCGAGCACCCTAAATTGCCGTGTAATACCTTTTTACAAATATATATAAAAATACTATGTCCCAGCACGCCCCCAAAAAAAATAGCCATTTTTTTGTTTATTTTTTCCTTTTCTTTTTTGTCTTTTTTTTTTACATTTCCAACTAAAATTTACAAGGATTCCAAATGTTTTTCATTTCCCTGTAGCTTTTGTAGTTTTCGAGATATGTTTTTTTTTTTTTTTTTTTTTTTTTTTTTTACAGTTCTCCTGGTAAAATTTTGCCAGGATTCCCAGCATGTATTCTTTTCCCGGTAGATGTTTTTAGTTTTGAAGATATTGGACTGTGGCTCTTTCTAGAGGCTGGCATTAAAAGAAATTATTAATGTTAACTTTTATATATATCACATTAGTATATATATATTATATATATATATATATATAATATATATTATATATCTTATATTATATTATTCCGTGTATAATACTATATATATATATATGACTTTATATATTCAAATGACATGTAATATATATACTATCTAGCTAATCTATATCATTATATATATATTATATATATATATATTATCTATTATATATATTATATTATATATATATATATATATATATATATATAATATATCAATGATTAATATCAATTATATATGTTCTATTTTAGATATTATCTTCATCAAAATATATATTTTAAACTTTTTGCAGAAAATACTTTTATTTATATATATATAATATATATCAAAATGAAATGTAATTTATTATTATATATATTTATATATGTATATTATATATATTATATATATATATATATATATATCTATATATAATTATATTATATATATATATATACTATATATATATATTTATATTATATAATAACTATGTATTATACTATATATATAATATATACTTATATATATATAGTATTATATCTATTTTATATATATATATTTATCTATATATATATATATATAATAATATATCTATATATATATAGTATATTACTTATTATATATTAATATTATATATACTATATATACTATTATATCTATATATCTATATTATATATATATTTATATATTATTATATAATATATATATATATATTATCTATATCCATTATATTATTATTTATCTATATAGTATATATAATATATTATATATAGTATGGAACAATAAAGATAAGATTCTGTTGTTATCGTTAATTATATGGTAATAAGCTCGTTTGCAATTCATTCATTTTTTCTAATTGGGCACCAACCAAAAGGGGGGTAATGAGGAGTAATCCTGCGGGGGAAGAACTCATGGAGTCGATCGATGAATTCACAAGCGTATCGATACGAAAAACCAAAAGATAAAAAATGCGATATCGGTAATATGGCGGTCTACCGACGCGCTTTTCTATTCTAATAAGCAATTCTAAAAATAATAAAATAATTTGAATCACTTCTTTACATCTTGAACACGTAGAATTTTTTGGGACCAATTTCAAACTTTTAGAAATTATCATATTTTAAATTATTTTATAAATAGGATTTACGGTCTGTCAGACATAAGTACCCGATGTAGGGTTAATGTTCGATTTAAAAGGGAACTTTCCCTGTGGAATTTTATGAATTAGTCGTAAGCTCCTCCGCCCAATCGCACCCTGTTCCATGGTGAATTTCTTTCGGCCATGCCACTGCTCTTTTTCCTAAGACATGCTATTTGCAGATTGATTTTCTCAGCTTCTATGATCTTATCTCTTTCGGTTAGCCATCTGTCACACATATTTGCACCATTTTATTTTTTAGTCTTCGAGACCAACTTAACTCAATGTCAAATGTGCAATAAGAATTCAATAGATTATCTCCGAATGTTATGAACTTTTGTGGCACTCTTCTTTTGTATAGCGCTGTGATCATCCACTGTTGCCTGGTACGACTTGCCTTGCCTATTGGCAATTAAGTAGCATATTTTTGGCACTGGTTGTTGACGCATAGCAGCTCCTTCACCAACTGCGGTAGTGCCACAACTCCACCTCAGTCAGTACTGTACTGTAAAGTGCGAAAACTTCGTCTGATCATCCCCTGCCTCTCATTCAGAGATAGCTATCGTAAGCTGTTACCTTCGTGCTACAATAGCAAGCTCAGTTCTTTCATCAGGGAAGGGATAACAGGGGCGCTTTACCATGCCGTTTAAGCTCCTAAATGCGCGTCGTTTCCCACCCTCCATGAAATCTCTTCGTGGAAGCGGGCTTTTCCTTCACCATTTTTCGTTAGAGGGTTGCATTAATTCAGCAGCCCGACTATGTTATTCGGGCAGAAGTTATATAGACCCGAGAAATTGCCTAAGTTGTTTGATAGCTTGTTGGTTTTGCACATTCACTACTGCATCGATCTTATCTCTTTGGTAGGCCGATCCTTCTCGCTAATGTTGAAACCCAAAAAGTCTAATTTTCCGACGGCCAGCAAACATTTCTTGGGGTTCATATAAATCAATTTTCATATACTTTAATAATTCTAAAACCTTCTCCAACATTCAGCACATGCTATGTACTAGGAGGGCAGAGTCGAATTGGCGATTAGTATGTCAACGTAGTAGATAACAAAAACAGTTCTTTATAAATTCTCCGAAGCGAAGATCGACGGAGGCGCTGAAGGCCTAGATGAGCATTCGTGTCCTGTATTAAATAATTGAGCTATAGTTACCCGAAAGGGCAGTAATGGTGAAGATATTTCTTTTGTCTCCGGCTGATTGGGTACGTTTATAGTAAGCTTGCTGCGATCAGAGCCGCGTTAGCAACTTGGAATGTTGCACATTGCAACGATGATCCTAATCTCTAGGCCGAGTAAAAACTCTGTCAGACGGTAGGATCTTTGGTTTAGCAGCGCGAAATCTCACGACAAACGCATTCTGCCGTCAGATTTTGGCAAGAAGCTTAGCGGGAATCCCCATCGCTTTTCCCCCGCGAAATGACCCCCGCGCCCAATAATTTATTGATTTCCTTCTGGCTCTTTCAAAAGATGTGGGGGCTACTGCCTCTGCTCCTTAATTGTATTGGTGTACCGCTGACTTCGACATGATAAGGATAGTTTTCCGCCAACCGCATAAAATTTCTTCTTTTAAAGGGCAGGCTTCACTCTCTCCTTCCCGCCCTCAATATCTGCAATCTCACCCCCTCCCAATAGTATATCTTTACCTCGCCTCCCCTTCCCATAGTTTCCGCCACTTACCGATCTGTGATAGAAGACCGTCGTTTCCTGCCAGCTGTGAAATAAGCCGCCAATCTCTTTTCTATACTTGCACATATAAACGCCATCTAGTGAGCTGTTCACTCTTTAAATTTAAATTAGGTGCTTCATAGCTTTTATAGCTTTCAAATATTGAGTTTCTAAATTTAATCGTTAATCCATTTGATATTCGAAAGAGGTAAGTATTTTTAAGTGAAACAGCGGTTAGTGGAACAATAGACGTTCATACATGCCATCGAAAGTGAAAAGCTTCATTACCGAGAGAATACTACGTTTCGTTTTGTGGTTTAATTAAATAATGGCAATTTAAGGTCGAATGGTGATTACCTAATTTTTGAGGAACGGGCACTCGCACTCTCACACTTCTCTGTCAGGGCGTAAGCATGCACGTCGTACCCTTTCAGTCCGCAAGTCAATTTTAATGTACCCTCTTATTATAAACTATGGATACAGCCTCGCATTCATCGGCCCTGGCAGTGCTATTGGGTCCCCCTCCTTATCTGATTCAGATGCAGTCGTGAGGTTGAGGCAGCTGCCACAATCGATCAAATAAGCTACAGTATTAAGTCTGTCAGATATATAATATAATTTGTCAAAACTCACATCCTTAATTGCTGCAACGATTTTAGTCGAGTTGCCAGAAACTCCCACTACAGTTTTACCAGATAAGTCACATGCACTATTCCATTTAATTTTAATGATTCTTTAAACTCATCGGAAGGAGGAAAAACTCCTTCATCCTAAAAAACTATACAATTCATTTTCCGGAAGGGGGTTTCGCCCCCTTCATTATTAACAAGTTCATCTTTTATCAATTATTTTTTTAAGTAAATATGGAGTACGAGTTCGAGTCTAATTCTACCCCCCGCTCACTCCCCATGCCCGGGTGGGGTGAACAGGATTAACTCGTTTGGGGAGATCGCGACTCTCAGAATTGTACGATCATCTGCCCCACGTCCGGCCGACCCGCTCGCAAGTATGAGTCAGCGTTAATTGTTGCAATCATAATTATAATGATTTACCACAACGTTTCGCATCACTATAGCTTTCAATTCCTAGTTCTACAATTCATTATATTATTATTTTATTACTATTATCATAATTTCATCTAGAATTTTCATCAAGTATTAGGATATTGGTATTCATCATTAGGATATTGCATTACTGTTCTTACTATTAACTATTTTATTAGGATATTGGTATTCATCATTAATATTGGCATTACTGTTCTTACGTTACTATCTCCTGAATAGAGAGTTTATATTAAAAGTTGAAGAGGGCTCTACCCCTGCCGACTCTGTGATAAGTGACTCTGTGGGGGAGAGGTTAACTCACTAGAAGTCCCCGTCCCTGCCATTTGAATAACCTCGTTATCAAGACTTTTGTTTTCAGATTCATTGTTAATATTCTCAACGAAAACTGAGAAAGAAAAGAAAATAAAGAGGGATTCATTTATATCTATTAATCATTTCAAAGTTTTAATTGTTTCCTTCCTTTAATTACTCAAAATGTCAATTCCAATTACGCAATTACGATTAACATATCCATCATTATTATAGTAACTACTATAACCAACACGTGCATTATTATCTATAATATTTTTCTAGTTAATATTTTCTTACCATTATGATTACATCTATAAAGATGCTCTTCTAATTTTATAATTTCCATTATTAATTACATAAATTTAGGATATAATTTCTATCCTTCATTAATGATCTCAGTCATTATAATGGAAAACCTCTTCTACTATTATAAGTAATTATTGTATTTTATTATTGAGTATTTGACCATTGTAAAAACATTTTGGCACAAGATTAGCGTCTTAATTAAATTAATATTCCCCGAAAAACATTTGATCTAATTCCTATAAAAATTGCACGGCGAACAATTACAAAAATTCTACTCACAAAGCGTCTTTCCCCACAGGTTCTACCCCCAATTGGCCCGGAGTCGCTACAGGCAGCCCCTCCGTTTCCCTGCTTTGAAATGTTGGAATCTGTTGTGGAGGTGGGGGAGTCGCCGGGGTTGTGAGATTAAGGTGTACATTGCACAGTATTGACTCACCTTTAAATGCACGATGCAGAGTAGCGCCTGTGGAACCTACACAGCCCCCTGGTTGCTTGGCCAGCTGCAACGTTGTCCCTATGCTGACAGTTGAACAGTTCCTTGCCTCTTGACTCTTGAATTATGTGCTGGAGGTGGGGGAATTTTTTCAATTCTGACAGTGTTTTCTCGCTAGCTCTATTACGCTTTTGGCGAGTGACCTCATCTCTTCAGCCGACTTCTCATGAAATTTTTAACCGACTTATTTCTCTCTCTGAGGAGACTTTCTGTTAGGCTTTGTGACCTTCTCTTCTGCTGATCGGACGCGTTTACAGATTTGCCACTCGGTTCTCCTCCTCCTGTGGGCTTGGTAAACACCGTTTTGGAGGAAAAACTATTAAAAATGTCATCGGTGATTTCTACTAATTCATCGAAATCATGGTTCTTTTTCCGTCGTCCATGAGGGAGATCTGTAGCTGCTGAGGCAATCGTAATAGGAAAGAGTTCTCTGATAAACTTAGCATCGTTATCCGTTACTGAGTCAAGCTATATAGTCCGAGCATTTCCTTTATCCTAATAACATAGTGGTTGGAAGACTCTCCTCCCTCTTCCAGATGAAAACTTTCTTCTATCTGCGTTCCAGTGATGCCGCATAGAGATTTTCTCTATCACTTTCACATTTATGTCACATCGTCTTAGGGGCAGTTTCAACGAATTTGTAATTTGCTTGGTAAATTTTGGAGCCAATGCCTGACTCTCTTCTCGATCGTTTTAATTTCATTAAGGTACAGATCATGGTTGGTTTGTCGCAATCCATTCAAGGGCATCAAACTCGTTGAAGTGGGGGATGGCTGTGAGGGGAGACCTCTTCTTCCTCTTTTTTCTCCCTAAGAGGGTGGGGGAAAGGTGACTCCTCACCAGTTTCGCTGCTTCATGGCTTCTTCTTGGGTTCCTCCTATTCAGATCCCGTTCGTTTGCGACGATTCATCTTTTTTCATTTTACCTGTCGGTCGGGGGGACTTGCATGGGGGAGGTGTGATGGGGTCTTAATGATCGAGACGAGTTACAATAGCCAAGTTGGTCCTCTTAGTTTGAACTTTGGGTGACTTTCTTTTTTGGCTGGGCATTTTTAGCGGTTTTTTCTTCTTCTCGTGGATTTTGAATTGAATATTTTTTTTCTTTTGGCCGTTTTTACGGCAGGAAAAATTTCTATGCCTATAGCTATTCTTTTTCACTATTCTTCGCGGGATTTGGAATTTTTTTTTGGTGTGTGTTTGTGTTTTGCCGGCACCTTTTTTTTTCACTTCACTGTTTAAATTTTATTTTCTTTGTTTTGTTATGATCTTGTGTTTGCTTTTCACTCAACCGAATTAGCTTATCACTCTAACATCATTAGACTCACCTTGCTCATCCGTTTGTCCCCTAAGGGTCATCATTTCTTGTACTAAACTATGAAGAGTTAGGCACAGTGGATAACAGAATAATTCTTATTTGGTTTTTTTCTTAAGATTATTTAATTAATGGGTAAATTGACAATCAATGTTTATAATGATATAATGGTGCACATCGAGCATTGGTTACCACAGGATGGTTTGCCTGTAATAATAATGAATCTCAATTTGTCTATAATACACTTCAACCCTCTCTTCCGTAATTTAGGGTTCAAAATTAATTAACAAGCGGTTCACAGTTTAATAAGATTCCTAAAACGTTAACACAACTAGGGTCTTCATAACACCAAAACCTATTTTCCGTTCCGACAGTGCCCGATTTTTTAACACACCCGGTCTTCTGTAAATGTGGGTATCTACTGACCTCCTCTAAAAATCTCTTACTTCAGCACTTTTTTGAGCGTCACCCTTCCGTGACTCACTCTTACAACATTTGAAAAGAATACAAATGGAGTAGGAAAAGAAGTTTTCTTATACAATAAAATTAATAGTTAAAATTTGGTGTAGCAGGGGAAACCCTTATCGAGTAGTGTTACACGGTTATAAAAGGGTAAATATTGATCTATTTCTTTTCTACATATATATTCTATATATATATTACACTATATATATATTATCTATTAATATATGATATCTATCTTGCATATATATATATATACTATATCATATATATCGTATATATATATATATTAGGGATTTAGCAGATAGATCGCATAGTGAAAAAATTTTCGGTCCGGATATTGGATAATGAGGTGTATAGTATTACTACTACTAATACTAATAATAATAATAATAATAATAATATAATAAATAATATAATTATAATATATATAAATTTGAAGCATAGACATTTTAAGAAACTCATTATTATTATTATTATTATTATTATTATTATTAATTATTATTATTATTATTATATTTTATTATTATTAATTATTATTATTATATTATCATTACTATTATTATTTTATTATTTTTATTATTATTATTATTATTATTATTATTATTATTATTATTATTATTATTATTATTATTATTATTATTATTATTATTATTATTATTATTATTATTTTTATTATTATTATTATTATTATTATTATTATTATTATTATTAATTATTCATTATTTCATTACTATTTATTATTATTACTGTTATTCTCATTATTATTACAAATTAACTCACATTATTATTATTATCTCATTATTTTCCCAAATTATTAATTATTCTTTTATTATTGAATTATTATTATTATTATTATTATTATTATTATTATTATTTAATATTTCTTAGTTATTAATAGGAATTTAACTTAGGAAATATTTTTTTATTTATAATAGTTTTAAATTTAATATTGATTTCATAGATCGTTTAACATTCAAATAACTCAGTTTTTATTTGAGCTTTGACTCTTTTGATGGTCATTTCACGAACTTGTTATCAATATTTCTTTTGTAAAATTGATCGAAATTTTATAAATCAATTTCATTTGAATTTATACATCACTATTGATTGTGACAATATTGTATTAGCTTTTATATATGTTATACTGACTAGTCAGATTCTTCTTTGGTGTCAAAGCCATGTTGTCAGGGAAATCATAGGTACTTCTGTACAAATTGGCATAAAAACACATACATACTGTTTGTTACCAACATCATATACAAATTAAACTGGGATCTTCTTGCTGGCATATTACAGGTAAATTGAGTCTATCTTAAATGTTAACTTGGGTGTGTGTTTTAAGATTAATGACACTTCTCGTCTCTTTGTGTAATTTTAGTAAATGTCTTCACATTTACTCTAACCGTGTTCATCTGGTTTGTCAGGAATCTAACAAGTGATTTCCACATAGTTAAACACGTTATTAGTTAGACACACCAACATTGGTTTTCAAAGGCCTAGAAACCGTGGTTGACTGTAGGAGCTCTAGTAAGCTCACTCTTTAAACAAGTAGGTGGTGTTCTAGGCCACCAAATTTCTGCAACTATGACTTTCACATATGTTTCCCAAGAGTACATAGAAAATGAACATCACCTGGTTAAGCCATGTTCTGGGTAAAAAATAAAGATAAAATAATGAAAGTTATATTTCTCCATCCATCTGGACCTTCTCATTTTTTTTCCATTCTCTTTACCACCTGATGTTCTCCGGATTCCATGTTCTGATGTATATTGTAAAGTTAATCTTTACACTCCAACTGGCTGCACTTACACTGTACCAACATGTGAAAAGAAAAGATTGCAAATGTCATTAAGCATTTCATCTCCAAATAAAAAGTTATCTTTAATTTCGCTACCGCCTTCAGCATATCCACTTTAAATTACGTCGATAATATAAGAATGATATCTGTATCACCATCATATTAAAATTGATTTATTTTTTGCTATGTTCTGTATTCCTAATTCATCATAACTTATCCTGAATTTCGTTTTCCTAAAAATACATGATGACTCTTCTAAATTCGGGGGGACGCCTTGGAGGGGACAATCGAGCCGGGGTTTCCTCTAGGGTCATTTATTAAATCTCTCGATTACCATAAAAACGACCCGAACGATCAAACGGAATTTTTCAGGATGAACTTATTAAATAATACAGTGACGTTATTCGTACGTTATGATTCGAAAGGATTAGTAATTTGAAAAAAAAATTTCAATTTTCCAAGTCGACTTTTTGAAGAGCGATTATGCTATAGACATTTGTGTTATAAACGGCCGTATGAAATGTCCACATATCTGAACTATTAACCTCGTCCGGAGGTAAATGGGTCGTGCATATTTTTTATTTTTTTTATTAGTTACATTTAAAAATATTATAAGTAGAAATATTCATTTAAGGAACTAAACTAAAAAAAATTAATATAAATAAATATAAGATAGATCATTGATAAATATTAGAATTAAGAAAATTAAGACAAGAAAAATAATATCAAATTAATAACTATTAATTACAGCTCTACAGGCTATGCACCAGCTTCCCGAAAAGAAGAGTAACGTTATTATCGGGCCGATGAACATGATAAGGAGAGTACCTTTAAAATTTTTACGTAATTGTTAGTTTGTACGAAATTGTAACCTAAGAAAGGGGGGGTCTGCGTAGTTTTATAAATTTTTGTTTAGTTCACAAAAAAGTTTTATTATTAAATGAAAATTAAGGGGAACTAAATAAAAAATAAATATAATATAATGTACAATCGCACCGCAAAAAAAATCGCTTAACAACGAAAATTAGTCTGTACATCTCACAGAGAAGAAAAATATTAAAAAGTTACGTTATTATGTGGCCCGAGAAGGTAATGGACCTTAGAGTTCTTTACTCGATATGTTAGTTGAAGAATGATATTAGGTATCTTCATCATTAATTGTTTTTTTTGCTATTACGAATAATTTTTACTTATTTCATCAAAACTTTACCCGTGAACTTTTCATTTTTTTCCGTCAAAATACGATAGTACGTTCGTAATACCGGAACGATACCTGAGGATCAATCGAGCGCGATTTCCTCACGGTAGTATAATAGATAGAAAAACGAAAAAAAACAAATAATATATATCTTGCCCGAGAAAAAAAATCGCTTAAAGAAATCGAAAAATGCATTATTTAAATCTCCAATAAAAAGTTACGTATTTTGTCCCACGATCGAAGAGTAGTGGGGACTTAACATTATTTTTACTAATATTAATAGGAAAATTCATTTAATTCCATTATCAAAAAAAGTGTTTTAATTTTTCCTTCTATCAGAATAACTGCAGCCGAACTTTTCGTATTTTCTCAAAATATACGATAGTGACGTTTAGAATACAGAACGATCCCGGGGAGGGACAATCGAAGCGTCCTCTCGAGCGCATAATATATATGTGACGTGTCTGATACATAAAAACGACTCGAACGATCAAACGGCAATATTTACAGGGATGAATACGTTAAACGTCTTAATTATTATAATTGTGATTATCTAACCGTATAAGATCAAAGGGATAATTGAAAATTGAAAAAAAAAATTTCAATTTTTCGCGAGACGACCTTTTGAAGAGCGATTTTGATTTAGACTTATTATAAACGGTTCGATGAAACGTACATGAAAACTATTAACGCTTAACGACTTGTAGCGAAAAAAGATTGCTAAACGGGTAGAGGTCACTAGTATTGGCTTTACGAAACAGTCACATATATGACCAGGAAGTTTCCGAGTAAAATGGGCGTCGTGCAAATATTTTTATTATTATTTGTTAATTTAGTTACCTAAAAATTATTAATTAAACTGAATTCTTTTATACCTATATACATATAAAATAAATGGAATATAAATAATATATGTATAGATATAAAGATATATAAGACATTTAAGAAAAATAAGAAGAATAAAATAAACAAACTAATTTTCCCAAATTATAAATTTGTGAAAACTTAATTATAAGCATTCTCTACAGCTATTTCGCACACATCATCCCGAAAAGTAGAGAGTAAAGTTATCTATCGTGCCCGATGAATAGGAGAGTACTAAATTTTTCGTAATTTTTAGAGGTAGCAAAAACATCGATCAAAGCCTAACTGTTATCGCTTCATTAACGTTTTATAATAATTTTTGTTAGTGTTATCATTTATTATGCTTTATAAAAACTGAATTTAATTTTAGATCTAAATTGAAAAAAATAATATATATATAAAGAATGCGGAACAAAATCCGGCTTAAGAAGCGAAAAATATTTTTAACAATCTCCAGAATTAAAAAGTTCGATATTTGCCGATGAGTAAGTGGGGCCCGTTTAAGAGTTCTTCTGATATTTATTAAATGAGATAGTTTCACTTATCATTAATGTTTTTTTTCTATTTAATTTTCCTTATTCATCAAACTTACCGGAGAACCTTTTCGTTTTTTCCTAAAATAATAGTATGAGTTCGTATTACGGAGACGAAGCTCGAGGGGATCATCGAGGCCGGGTTTCCTCTACGGCGTTCTCAAATAATATAATAGAGAGGAAAAAAAACGAAAAAAACGAAAATAATATATAATCAAGTAAAAGTGTCCTTGAAAAAAACTCCCTTAAGAAACGAAAAATTTATTTGTAACATTCTGCCCGAGAATAAAGAAGTTAGTATTTTGTGCCCCATGAAGCGTAATGGGGACTTAACATTTTTTTACTAGATATTATATTAAATTTGATATTCCAGTATCGATAACATTAATGTTTTAATTTCCTTATTTTCATCATAACTTATCCGTGAAAAAGTTTTTTTTTACCTCAAAATACGATGTGAGTTCGAATACCATGCGAGAACGAAATCCTCGAGGGGATCAATCGAGCCGGGTTCCTCTACGGGCGTCACTATAATTAATAATGACGTTTCTCGATTACCCAAAAAACGACCTCGAACGATCAAACGCAAAATATTATAGTGGATAATCATATCGTTAAGCGTAAATTATAATATTGTGAAGTTATTAACGAACGTTTATCTAAGTCAAGGGATATTAAAATTGAAAAAAGAATAAATTTCAATTTTCCAGTCGACTTTATTGAAGAGGCGATTTGATTTAGACATTTATGATTTATAAACGGTTTCCGAGAAGCGTCACATATGAATATTTTACGCTTTAACTGTTGTAAGCGATAACAAAAAGAATTCTAAACGCGTAGACGTCATTGTATTTTGGGCTTTTACGACAACGTACACTAAGACAGACGTCCGAGGTAATGGGCCGTCGTGCAATATTTTTTATTATTTTTTTTAGGCTTATTACCCCTAAAATTATCTTAGGTAAAAATGGATTTAAGGGGAGACATAAGATCTATAAAAAGAATATTAAACTAAATAAGATGAATGATCATCGGAAAAAATTAAGATTTAAGAAAATTAAGAAATCGAATAAAAAATAAATATCCAATATTATACTTATTAACAATTCTCCTACCAGGATCTATTTCGCCAACACCTTCCGAAAGTAGAGAGAACTATTTCGTGGCCCCATGAAAGTAGCAGAGTACCTTAGAATTTTAACGTAATTTACTTTCCAAAAAAATCGCTAAAAGCCTATAGGAAATGGGGTCTGCGTAGTTATTTATAATTTAAATTTTGTTTAGTAGACAAAAAATTTTTCATAGAAAACTGAATTAAAGGGGGACCAAATTAAAAAAAATAATAATATAATACTAAAGTACATCTCTCGAGAAAAAAAATCGCTTAAGAATCGAAAAATTTATTTTTAAAATCTCCGAGACAAGTAAAAGTTAGAGCTTGCCCCGAGAAACGTAAGTGGACGTATAAAGTCTCGTCGATATATTTAAGAAATTGATATTCAGGTATTCTTGTTATATTAAGTTGTTATCTTTTTCTAGTCTTGACTTTTACTTATATCATCGATAACTTACCTGAAACTTCGTCTTTTGTCTCAAATACATAGAATCGTTTAGTAATACGCAAGAGTACACCTCGAGGGATCAATTCGAGGCCGGTTTCTATTACTTGCGTCACTAATAATATGAGAGAAAACAAAAAACGAAATAAAATATATAGAAAGTAGCACTCTCGCCGAGAAAAAAAATAGTTTTTATTGATACAGACCTCATATTTTTGAAACCTCCAGAAGTAAAAAAGTTACGTTATTTGTGCCCCGATCGAGCCTAGTGGGACCTTTAACATTTTTTTAACGTAATAATCATATAAATATTCAGGTTTAAGGTATTCTTATCAATTATTGTTTTTTAATTTTTTCCTTATTCATCATAATATTATACGTCAACTTTTGTTTTTCCATCAAAATACGAAGTGACGTTCGTAATTACAGAACGAGTCCGGAGGGGACAATCGAGGCCTACGGTTTCCTCACGTCGCACTATATATATAATGACGTTTCTCGAATACCATAAAAACGACCTCGACGAATCAACGGCAATAGATTCAGGGACTGAACTATCGTTAAGCGTATATTATTATTATTGGACGATTTGAACGAGGTCAGTTTATAAGTCAATGGATAAAGTTAAAATTTGGAAAAAAAAATTCATTTTCGAGTTTAATATTATTCAGAGCGATTTTGATTTAGACTTTTGAGTTATAAACGGTCCGGTGAGAAACAGTCATTGAACTATTATTGAGCTAGACGACGTTGAGCGAAAAAAATGAATCTAACGGTAGAGCTTTATTTTGGGCTGTAACGAACGTCACTATATACATACTTCCAGGAGTAATGGGTCCGTCGTGCAAATTTTATATTTTATTAATATTAGTTACAATTTTCATTTTTATCGAGAAAATGAATTAAATATAACGTAAACTATATAAAAAAGAATATAAATAAAATATATATAGATCATGTGATCTCTAACTTTTTCGTGAATTCATTTAGCTAAATTTAAAGTTTGCCAGATGACTATTTCTGTTTTATTCTACAAAAGAAAGTTTCCAATTAATAAAATAAGGGCTACGTCATTTAAAAAATGCAATATTTGCATAATCACACATCTGCAAAATGCATCCAGGATTGCTTCTGAATAATAAATAATAAGGATAACAAATATAGATTTCTTAACAAAGTTGAAAATTCAATCGATTAAATTTAATGAAACTTGAAATACGATTATGAAAATGTTCAATTCGCGTACCCACTGAGGAAGCTGCGCACACTCAAAATGTGACACGCGTCACACAGTTTAGAACTGGGTATACGGATCATAGATTTAAATAATTAAGAATTCTAAGAAAATTAAGAACGAATAAAATAATATCATATTGTAAAACTTATTAAGAATTCTCTAACAGTCTATTTCGGCACCATCTCCGAAAAGTAGAGAGTAACGATATTTCATTATACTAAAGTTGTATATGTAGTTTAAATTTTTTACGTTATTTAGAGTACCGCAAAAAATCGCTCAAGCCTATAGGAAATGGGGCTCGTAGTTTGTAAATGTATTTTGTTTAGTTATCTCTAAAAATATTTCATAGAAAGAAATAGGGGACTAAATAAAAAAAATAATAATATAATATAGAAGATACAATCTGCCCGCTAAAAAATCGCTTTCGCTTCACTCGAGATTCCCGAGAAGTAAAAAGTACGTGTATTTGTGCCAGATCGAAGCGAATTGAGATCTTTAAGTTTTTACGTCGATATTTAATTAATAATTGAATTTCATAATTATTTACTAGAAAAATGTTATAGTACTTTGTTCTTAATTGATCTTATTGTTAATTAAATTACTATTTCTGTTTCGTTTTTTCCTCAAAATAATATGACGATTTCGTATTACCTGAGACGATCTGGAGGATCAATCGAGCCGGTTTGACCCTTACGCGTACAATATAAGATGAGGGAAAAGAAACGAAAAAAACGAAAATAATGATATAAAAAGTAAACTCGCAGCGAGGAAAAAAAATCGACTTAGAAACGAAAAATTTATTTTTAATATCTCCCCGAGAGTAAAATTAGGTTATTGTGCCCCGATGAAGCGTAGTGGACCTTAATTTTTTACAGTAGAATATATAGTTAGAAGATAAAAGGTATCCTATCAATAATTGGTTTTTAATTTTCATAAATAATTATTATCCGTGAACTCTTCGTTTTTTCCTCAAAATACATAGTGACGGTCGTACACTTACCAGAGACATCTCGAGGGATAGCGGGTGCGGTTCCTTAGTCAGTCACTAAAATAAATGACAGTTTCTCATTACCAATAAAAACCGGACACTGACTGATCAAACGGAATATTTCAGCGGATGTAACTAGTTAACGTTATAATTATTATTATTGTGACGTTATCGAACCGTGAACATTTCCCAGTGATAAGAAAATTTGATAAAAAAAATTTCAATTTTCTGAGGTCGACTTTTTTGAAAGAGGATTTTGATTTAGACTTACTGATTTACACGATCGATGAAACTATAATGAACATTATTAGGCTAACGAGTTGTAAGCGAAAAAAAGAATTCTACACCTAGAGTATTTATTTGGCTTTTACGTGGAAACAGTCACTATACATAAAACGTTTCCGAGGTAAATGGGTGTCGATCATTTATTATTTAATTATCTTTTTTATATTTATTACCCCTAAAAATTATTATCGTAGAAAATGGAATTAAGGGAGAACTAAACTTATATAAAAATAATATAAATAATATAAGTAAAATCAATTCTCAAACTGTGTGACCCGTCACATTTGGACGCGCAGTTCCCTCAGGGGTGACGCTGAAAGTTTTGAACAGTTCTTTCGTTAATTAATTCCAATTTCATTTTAAAATTAAATGGATTTTACTATCGATTTTCTTAAAAATAATGTAATTTGCCTTAAATATTAATAATTAGAGTTTTTCGTTTAATAGCTTTTGGCATGCTGTGATCATATAAAATTATTACAATTTATAATAAAGATACACCTATTTTTAATAATTGAAGACTTTCTTTTACGAATCTAAACGGGGTGACTCGGAACTGAATTAATCAAGGCCTGGTATCGAAAAAGTTTGAGAACATGGTATAGATGATGATAAATAATAAGAAATTAAGAAAAATTTAAGAACGAAGAAAATAATACAATACTGAAATAACAGCTTTGTGAAAGTTTCTAACCTGTATTCGTAATATACTTTATACAAATCTCATCTCGGGATCTTGCTAAGTTTATTCAACACATCTCTCCGAAAAGTAGAGATAACGGTATTTTCGTGCCCGAGCGAACCGTAGGAGGGTCCTTTTTTTTTTTGCGTTAATATTTTAAGTGTAGCAAAAAATTGCTCAAAGCCTGTAGGAAATGAGGGTCGTGCGTAGTTTTCTCATCAAAAGTTTTTAATGTCTTAAATATCTTTTCCTAACAGTTCTTTATTTGAACCATTTCGCAAATTCTGCTGTTTCGCGAATATATATTATCAATTTCAATTTATAAATAAATGCTATGTGAAACAATTCGGATAAGAGAACGACAAATTTGCAGAATATGTTGTGCTGTCCATAGAAGTTTCTGATATTTTTTTCCTACGAAGTGGAAGGAATGTTAAGATTTCTCTCATCTAAATTGGCTTTAAAAATTGATTTTGCGTCTATCATTCTGAAGATTGATACATTTTTTCGTTCTAATTTTCCTAATTTCATCATAATTTAACCGTGACCTTCGTGTTATTTTCCCTCAAAATAGACGAATAAGACTCTTCGAAATTACGAGACGATCTTGAGGGGACAATCGAGCCGGGATCCTCTAACGGCGTACTATAATAAATGACGTTCTCTGATTACAATAAAAAAAGACCTCGAACGATCAAACGGCAAAATTTTCAGGGATGAACTATCGAAATCGGAATTCTGGTATCCCGTTTAGGGGGAAAAATTTTCTGATGTTAGTAGTATAAAAATTTATTAAGTATTTTAGTAGTATCTTCATCATAAAACTAGTAAAAAAATAATATAACATTAGTATCCAACGTCGAAAGTATTATACAATCTTAGAAAAATTAGGAAAAGAAAAAATAAATTCCAATATGTGAATACTTATTGACAATTCTTACAGCTTAGAACGTAAATTATTTTTATTGGTTCGTCTCGGAAAAAAAACCGCTAAATGAACAAAAAATATTCGCACCATCTTCCCGAAACATAAGAAAACGTTTCGGTGTCCGATGAACAGTAGGAGGCCTAATTTTTTACGTAATTTTTAAAAGTGTAACAAAAATCGCTCAAATGCTTATAGGAAATGGGGGTGCGCGTAGTTTTTATAATTATTTTTGTTTCCTCTAAAAATTATTTTCAAGGAAATGAATTAAGGGAACTAAATAAAAAAAATAATAATAATATTAGGTCATCCCTCGAAAAAAAAATTGCATAAGAACGAAAAATTTGTTGTAACATCATCCCAGAACAAACCAAGTTACTTTTATTTCTTACGAGGCTCTTTAAACCGTGATTAATGATTATGTAAGAATGAATAAATCGCTTCACATAATCATTAATTTTATTCTTTTATTCTTAATTTCCTTATTCATAAACTTATCCGTGACTTTTCAGTTTCTCTCAAAATACAAAGACGTTGTAATTACGAACGATCCCGGAGGATCAATCGAGGCGGGGTATTACGGGCGTTACATAAAAATGAGTTCTCGATTACCATAAAAACGACTCGAACGAACAAACGCAAAATATTCAGGGATAACTACGGTTAACGATTAATTATTAATTATATCCGTTATTCTGTACGCGTATAAGTCGGGGATATAAAAAATTAAAAAAAAAATTTTTTAAAATTTTTCCGGGGTTCAGCCTATATTTGAAGACGATTTTGATTTAAAACTTTAGTGTTAGAACGTTCCGATTGAATCGTCCTATAGAGACTATTATACGCTAGACGTCTAAGCGTAATTGATTCTAAATGCAGAGTCATTATGTGGCTTTACA
>JABUQX010130205.1:10000-25755 GCA_015478945.1 Trachelipus rathkii
TAATCAATAATAATAATAATAATAATTAATAATAATATAATATAATAATAATAAATAATATAATATATATTGAATAATAATAATAATAATATAATACATAAACATTAACTTTTCTTTGTATAGAGCTCACTGGGCAATAGAGACCCAATAACAACACTAATAATAATAATAAGTCAAACGACTAATAATAATAATAATAATAATAATAATAATAATAATTTTTCTTTGTATAGCTCACTGGCTAAGCCATAACCGCCCTATGACAAGTCAAACGACAAGCATGAAAACTTGCACTCAACCCCCCACCGATTTCCATAAATCTTTGTATATTAAACATCTTTGCAGAAAACAACATGGCGATTCTTGAAGTTTAAGCAAACCTCACTTTTTCCAGAGATGCGTAACATCTGTCTGAATAAACACAATAAAAATTTAAAATGCATTTGAAGGAGAAATAATAGGTCTATCAAAGTATATAGAATTACTAAACCTCTCAAATTAAAATTAATAAAATAACCAGATGTTAAAATAAATGTTTTTCCCCTCTCCCCAACTCAACTTTCTCGACCGATATTTAAAAGGTCAATTTCTCTCTTTAAAGTTTATACATTGTTTTTTATTTTCCCTTTAGGAAAAAAAAAGATTTCGTAATTTGTTTGAAGTAACTAGCATTTAAGCTTCGAAAATGAAATTCTGTAATAACATAAAAAATTAGCTAAAAAAAATTAAGTTTCATTTTTTTTAATCAGAAATATGATGTTAGATTGTTATTATAAAAGTATTATTATTAAATATTATTACATATTTTTTATTTATACTATTTCTTTTGTATATGCAGCTGTTTTGCCTCTGGGCATGGAACAGATGTTAAAGAAATATATATTTTTTGGGGAATTTTTTTTTAAAAAAATCATTTTTTGAGAGTAAAAAAAATTATCGAAATAAAAAAAGTATCTTCAAATACTATAGACGCCCTAATGTTTTGACACTGATTACATGAAGATAAAAAAAGAAAAATCGTAATTTTCGCTTTTTTTTTAATCTTTTTGAAATAGTTAAAAGTTGCAATTTTTTTTTCTTCATTCTATCAGTATGAAACTTCAGGGCTTATATTATCTGACGAGATACATCTTTTTTTTTAAAAAATCTTTTTATACCCAAAAAAAATTTATTTTTAAAAATTTGTTCCATGCCCATTTACAAAATTGTTGCATATACAAAAATTTATTCAAATATAAAATGTGCATCTTCCTCGACTACAAATGCCCTGAAAATTTCATGACGATCGAATACCTAAAAAAATTATCCTAATTTTTCATTTTTCATAACCAAAAAATATTGGATTTGGAATTCGACCATTGCTAGGATCTGGAGCCAAAAAATCAAAAAAGTCTCTTCTGTCATATTTTAGGTAATGAACTCATCTTTGTATAATTCAAGTTTCAAGTGATTTCGAAAAAAAAATTGAGGAAGTGAAAATCTAAATGTCAAAAACATAGATTCTCAAAAAATGAAAATACAAAACAAACCAAAAGATAAGTAGAAAATCACCCGAAATCGACGTTTTAAGGACAGAAAAAGATGCAGCTTGCTTTAATTTGGTCAAAACTGCCTGAAAGTTAATGAAATTTATGCTCATTTCCGGTTTTAGGAATAGTAACAAAAAATCCCATAGCCAAAATCAACTCCTGCAGTATTCTTTGTCATCTAGTTGATACTTATGGAATAGACTATAGAAAATTCACAATTCCTTATATTTTTGTTTTGGGAAGTATAAGTTGTGGCATTTGTAACACGGTGTACATGATATCCATAAAATTATTTCATATATTTTGTTTATAGAGTAGAGATTCCACATTGCAATTGCAATGACCCCTTTGTCCCCTTGGGTAACATATATACCGCGATTACCCAGCCAAACTAACGTGTATATATATATATATATATATATATATATATATATTTATATAAAAAGTATATATATATATATATATATATATATATATAATTTTACTATGTGAGGAATAATTTTCAAGCAAGAGTCAATGAAATCCTTCATTATTATTATTATTATTATTATTATTATTATTATTATTATTATTATTATTATTATTATTATTATTATTATTATTATTATTATTATTATTATTATTATTATTTTGTTAAAGTATTCCGGACTACTGAAAATACAATATTATCTAGCAAAAAATTTTATTTTATAAATAAAAAATATAAAGTATTTTTATCGATCATTAAATTAAAAAGACACTAATTACAAAAAGGAATTTTTTTTAATGGAACCTTACTAAATTAGATTTTATCAAACGTCGACGAGTTGAAAAACATTACCGAATTCTTCGTTCTCCCTTAAAAAACGGAACAACTTTTGCCCTCAAGAGTTTATTATATTATTATATAGATATATATTATATATTACATACAGTCTTATATTGTTATACAATTAATACATATTATATAAAAGTATAAAAGTAATTTTACTTACTAAAAAATAGATTTAAATGAATCACATGTTAAATAAGGTGGTAAGCGCAGAAACCCAATACAGTTGTGGTTTGCCTCTGATGGGATGATTGTTATTTCTTATGAAATATTGTAACAAACCAAGAAATGCCAACCGCCTTCCCTTCAGACGTCGTGTATATATTTTTTCTACTATTTTAATTAATTAATGTATATAACATTCTACCTGCTGTTTTTAGGTGTTTTGATTGGCTAATGTTTGTAATCTATGTTACTCTGGCTCATATAAATAGTAAGGGGAGCATAATTTAGGACCTTTTCCGTTTTTATTGCTGTTGGCCGATGATGTGTATAGTTGGTACTTGCGAGCCTTACATTTCTCGATCAATTTTATTATATGTTAGTGATATATTTTCGTAAGCAGGAGTGCTTTGTTTTTGTGATTCATTGCAAAAGTAAATTTAGTATTTATTTTAAATTAATATGGTGATATAATTTTCGAAGTTGTGATATTGCTATATTATTTATTTTAATGGTTAATGTAATTAAGTTTGTGTCTCTCAAAGAAATTGTGATTATTTTATATTTCTTGTGTCCATAAATTGTCAAAGAGTGTCGTCTGCGTTATATGTTTGTAAGAATTGTTGCAGTCGATATTGTTGCTATGTGTCGCCTGCAGGTAAGCTGTTATTTATTATAATTAATTTTTCTCAAGTCTCGAAGCCAATATATTTTTTTGTAATAAATATAAAGCATTTAAAAGTTCATTATTTATTTTTTTTAATGTTTGGTTAATATCTTAATGTTTGTTATTTGTCTTCAACAAAAGATATTTAATTACGAATAGGCAACTTTTGCATTGAAAACACAGCTGTAAACGTATCAGCTGATTCTACACTAATTGTTCACACTGACAAATCGACACCTTTAGTAAATTCATATTTGTATAATTTTTCAAGTCAAAGTTTAAGATTGTATTTAATATCGTTCAGTCTATACATTTTTGTTAATATATTTTAAATCATTTATATACATTTTTGCGCATATATGTTTATGTATTTCATATATATAAATATATATGTTCGAGGATCTATATAATTTTAATGTTATAATATTTTGGTGTATGTAAGTTAATATTTGTTTATATATATATATATATATATATATATGTTAGGTGCATATATATATATATTATATATATATATATATTATTTATGTATATTTTTGTATATATATATATATATATATATATATATATATATATATATATATATATATATATATATATATATATATATATATTGAATTCAATCCTATAAATGTATATATTGCATGTACATATATATGGTCACTAATTTATATTGCAAGAGTTATTTTAAAGCATAAAATAATAACATCAAGTACTGCAGCATTACATATGCAATGTGCATGTAAATAGATACCTTCGGACATTTTTTTTTATGTTCACGGATGTGTAAGGCTTAGTTCTTTCTGTAAAAAGGCAGTACATATTTAATTTTTTTTTTATTAAAGTATTTTAAAATTATCCCAGTGGTTTTTCTCATAGTTTCCAAAAGTAGTTTGTTTTCTTATTTATTTAAATATTCAGTCAAATAATATATTAGGTCTCAAAGACGTTGTTTTCATGATCAAGGTGTTGAACATCACTACAAGTAAATTCTCTGATAACGAATATTGCTGACGGGTTGGTTCTAATATAAAACAAAAGAACCCGTTCGACCGTTGTGCCACTTGAATGATCTTCAGGGAGATACGTTGGTAAGTTCTGATTTTATGATTGCACTGCAATATTGCACAGGCCGATAGCTTATTCAACAGAAGGTCTGGATACTGACACGATATAGGTTCGAGAATTTTCATATGTGTTATTGGTTGGTTGTCTTGTCACGGGGGCCTGGCCAAGGAATTGTTTATCTGCTGGAAGAGTAAGTTTATGACATTACAATAATTATCTGTTTCAACCACCCCATTACATTAAATTGGGCGTTCCTGTCTCGGGATTTTATTTTGTAACCACCCAGTCGGTGTTCGTTATCATTGAATTGCTTATTGTGAATTTACTTTGCCATTTTTACTGAATATTTGAGCACATAGTTGTTTGTTCATTATCGTTTTGCTAAAACCTGTGCTAGATAAATTGTTTAAATATTGCCATCAATATTAACATCTGGGATATATGTTAATATTGCATGTTTAAATATTGTCATCAATATTAACATTTGGGATATATGTTAATATTGCATGTTGATTGTCAATATAGCCCATTGTGCTATTTATTTTGTTGAAGTTGCATATATCTGTTTTTGTGCGTATTGTTGAAATAGCGCTTTGCCAGTATAACAATATTTATTACCTGGAAACAATTAAAACACTGGTATAATTTTAGTACTTTATATTTTATGCTTTTATAAATATATATATATATATATATTATTATTATTATTATTATTATTACAGCTGATATTATATTATAGCTATATACATTATTATGGCGTTATTATTGGCTATTGTTATGATATATATATTTATATTATTATTATTATTATTATTATTATTACGTTATTATTATTATTATAATATGTTATATTATTTATTATTATTATTATTGGTTATATTATTATTACAAGCATATACATATTATATTATTAAAAGATATATATATATATATATATATATTATTAGTTGACTGGTTTTTTGTATATATTATATTATTATTATATTACATATATATATATTATATTATATTACATTATTATTATATATAGCATACATTATTAAGTGCTTTTCCTCTCTTATATATACATAGATATATATATAGTATATATAAGATAGTGGTATGATATAGGGCTGTTGCTACATATATATATATATTGTTATAGCAAATATTATAGAGTATATATATATGGTTATATATATATATATATATATATAATATATATATATATATATATATATATATATATATATATACATATATGTATATATATATATATATATATATATATTTATTAATATTGTTTTAGTTAGGGGAGTAAAACTCTTACAAATCGCGCAAGTGAAAATAGACTTCGTAATCCCCGACTTCACTCGCTCTTGGGTCCTTGAGCGAAAATCTACCTTCCGCAAGACTATATTGATTTTAATGGTTAAACATTGTAAAGCCAGCATATAGTTATGGATATATATATATATAGTTATATATATATACATATATATATATATATATATATATATATATATATATATATATATATATATAGTTGTTATATATATATATACATACATCTTAATTTTGTTGAAAGAAAACTTTAGTTTCTCTCATGATGTATCAGTGAAACAAATTTCGAAATTTTGTAAGAAAAAGTGATTGTGATTCGTGCGCAAAAAGTGACTTTTTTAACAGACAGTATATTTTATAATTTTTTTGAGTAAAACTATTATAACAATGGCTTCTAACACTGAATTTGTAGAGATGTGTAAGTCATTGGGTTTATCGGGTAAGGAAGCTGCTAACATGTTGAAGGAGAGACTAGCTAAGGAAGCGGAGATTGAACAGCAGAAGATTGCTGCTGAAGAAAAAGTTAGCGCTTGAAGTTGAAAGAAAAGCTAATCTTGAAGCTGAGTAGCAAAGGCTGCTTGAGGCTGAAGCGAGTAGAAAGCTAAGGTTGAAGCTGAAGCTCAAAGAGTCAAATTTGAGGCAGAAAAAGATGCAAGAGAAGCAGAGGAGAGAATGCTGCAGATGAAGCTAGATGCTGATGACAGACAACGTCAACATGACGCAACAGTAGCTTCTCAAAGCACTCAAAGCAGCCATAGCACTTCCTACGCTAATAAATACCCGAAATTAAAGCTTCCATTCTTTGACGAGAAACTGAATGACATTGAGGAATACTTGTTAATGTTTGAAAAGCAGGCGGAGGCAAATGACATCCCTAAGGAGAAGCAAGTAATAGTTTGAGTCATTCCTTACGAGTAAAGTGAGCTAAAGTATCAACAACTGACTATGAAGAACTGAAAACATGATAACCTGAAAAAGAGCTCTGCTAATAAGGTACGGTCTCACAGAAAGTGGATACGGCGCCAAATACAAGAATATGAGTCGAGGACGATAATCCTAGGGTGTACCTGCAGAAAATTATTGAAGCTCTGAGGAAATGGATTGCCGCAGCTAACGTAAAGATGACACCTGATGATCTAATAGAATTTTTCTCAGTAGACAAATATTTGAATACAGTCCCGAAAGATCTTGCTACATATTTGAGGGAAACAAAAAAGAAAGTGCCAGAGGAAATCATTGTCAGTTCGGAAGGTTATATGGAAGCACATCATTTGAAATTTGTATCTAATAGTCACGCACGGAATCATAATCACGCAGATAAAAGCGGTCACAACAGTAATAATTTTAGATCGAGAGGCAGTGGTTATTTTACGAATAGTAACCATAAAAGTAATGACCAACGCACATCGAGGCCAACAAGCAATGGAGATAAAAGCAATAGCGGAAACAGCGACAGACAAAACCAACGTCGCAGTAGCAGTGAGCCTAGGGCTGTGGTCACTTGCTACAAGTGTCAGAGGAGTGGGCATCTCGCCAGAGATTGTAGAGCCCCTCCATATTTCAACAGCAGTGGTAGAGGACAGAATGGTTCCAGTAAACAAAAGGATGATGAAGAGAACGCCGCCGCGCTGGGTTCTTTCGGCATATCCATAGGAGGAGTTCCGAGTCGATTACCTGTAACTTATGGGACGGTGAACGGATATCGTGCCCAGGCACTCCGTGATACTGGTTGTAGTCATGTGGTCGTACGAAAGGAGTACGTACCTAAGGAATGTTATATTGGCAATAATATAACGATGAGATTGCTGAACGGAAAGGTGATAGAGGCTCCACTCGCGACAATTGACGTGGACACCTACTATGTGGTAGGGACGACCGCAGCAGTGCGCCGGAAGTCGTTTATAATTTAGTTATTGGGAATGTCAGAGGTGCATTACCCCCGTTTCAGCTGAACCTCGCGTGGGAGACGACTGTGTGTCGAGGTCCTCGTATTGAGAAGGACGGGCATAACCATAGAAGTTTGCTATTCACCATCGCCGAGAACGCTGAGGAAGATTCTCAGGATGAATCTAGAGAAACTAATCATACTTTTGGAATGGCGAGTCTGGAGAGGGAAGAATTTTGTAGAGAGAAACCGTCAGTACCACAATCTCTGGACATCATCAGAAAAGATGTCAGACCAACCAGTGAAGTACCACTCTGTATGGTAACTAAGTCCCACAGTTCATCAACGGACGAAGAAGTTATAGAGGAAGAAATGATTAGAGTCCCTGTAAAACCACTAGCGAATGTTGAGGAAGGTACAGAAGTACCGGATGTCCATAGGACAACAGATGTAAATAGTACACTTAGGTTTAAGGAACCAGACTGTACATTGAAAGATGGTGAGTCACGGAGAGGTGACACAGCCCCTCACACACAAAGTTCCATTGAAGAAAAGATAGTAGCTGTGGGTGAAGCGGAAGTAGCTCACGACGAAGAAGCTACTGAACTTGTAAGTGGTCGTGAAACTTTTAGAGTGAAATGGAAAGATGGTGTTAGCGTACCCATCATAGAGGAGCCTTGTCAGCGAGTGATTACCGGCTCAGTAAGAACGATCACACCACCATCATCTGAAGAGCAGTATGTCTTGACGGTTGATGACGCCACCGCGCGTTATCCAGAGATAACACCTCACAGAAGTATAACCGCACAGAAGATTATAGGAGGTTGCGGTGAAATTAGTAGTGAAGAGAAAGAAGTGATATCTCAAAGAGAGGAGGATAAATATTGTAGTATAGAGGAAACTTGTAATGGTTTGCCAAAACGCAGGGAGAAGCTAACGAGGTGTCCTCAACAATATTGTTGGGCCAGCAAGAATTTATTGCGTTTATGGGTAAAAGATGAGAGCAAGGAAAGGGCACAGTTCATAGAACTAATAGAGAGAACAATAGAGTCATTGTGTCAGAAATTCTTAGCGAAAGAGGAAAAGATGAAGCGCAGGATTAACCATGAAGGAATGGTACGGGCGCTTAATGGAGTTAAGTGGTACAATGTAAGGTTTGATAATAAATATGTGAGAGAAGATATCAGCAGCTTGGAAAATGTTTGGGTAAAAAAGAAAGATGCATGCGGAGAGAATGAAGAAACATACCTTAGAATGGTTAAAGAAGGAATGTCAAGAAAGGAGGAAAGATGTAAAACTGACTGTAAAAGTAGAGGATATGATGATGATAGGAAGACACATGGAAAGAGTAGTCATATGTCGAAACTATTGTTTGCAAGGAAGATGATAGGAGTTAGCAGGAAGAATGAAAAGTGTCGGAAGAGACACAGAGAAACAAAGAAGTGTATAATATTATGGAGAGAAGTGGAGAGAAAAGGAGGTGACGAAGGAGGTAGAGAATGTAGATCCAGAGGAAAGGGTGCGAAGAAAACACTGATGAGTGTGTATAGAAGTGAAGTGCCGGCGACTGAGGTCATAATGGGAATAATGGATATAAGAAATGAGGCAGACTATTTTGTGGAAAACAGGTTCAAATATTCTCTGACCCGGCGTGAACACCCGATTACTCTTGAGAATGTTCTTCGAAGATTCAGGTTTATCCTAAACCACATTAGTGGTAGAGAGAACGTCATCGCTGATTATCTAAGTAGATCGTATGCAGAAAACACATTGGATTCACCTACAGAAGCAACTACTGAAGAAGGAGCGCTTCAAGATGAAATCAATGTTATGACATCATGTATTTAAAGCAAAATTGTAACAATTTGCTTAAGGTTTGGTGGGCCAAAGATGTAACACGGTGTACATGATATCCATAAAATTATTTCATATATTTTGTTTATAGAGTAGAGATTCCACCGCAATAACTCGTCCCTCTCGGGTAACATATATGCCCGTGATTGCCCAGCCAAACTAACGTATATATATTTATATGTAGAGATCCCATATTGCTATTGCAATGACCCCTTTGTCCCCTTGTATAACATGTATACCGCGATTAGCCCAGCCAAATTAACGTGTATATATTTATATATAATGTAATATTTATATGAGGAATAATTGAAGCTTGTGGTAAGCACCAATGAGAACTCGTTTTACGAGCATTACTCTTAAAGCTGATTTATCATTGGTGGTTGCTATAGCTGCTTTATTATTATTATTATTATTATTATTATTATTATTATTATTATTATTATTATTATTATTATTATTATTATTATTATTATTATTTATTTTTAATATAAACAGAGTGTTTGTGTATATATATATATATATATATATATATATATATATATATATATATATATATATATATATATATTATTTATATAAAAAATATATATATATATATATATTTTTGTTTTTGGTTATTATTATATATATATATATACATATTATTATTGTTGTTAGTATATTTTCATATATATATATATTATTACATAAATATATATATATTAGATATTATTATTATGCTATATATATATATATATATATATATATATTTATATTATTACATATATATATAAAAAGATTTATATAAATATATATATAGATATATTTAAATAAGTATAAAATAATTTTATTTTTAAAAATTGTTAAACATGAAATACTATTAGTCAAGGTAAAGTAAGAAACCCGATTACAGTTGGTTTTTTTTCTGATGGGATGCGATTGTTATTTCTTATGAAAATATTGCAATGTCCTAAGAAATGCCAACTCCTCCTTCCCTTCAGACGTCGTGTATATACTTTTTCTACTATTTTAATTAATTAATATATATAACATTCTACCTGCTGTTTTTAAGTGTTTTGATTCGCTAATGGTCGTAATCTATGTTACTCAGGTTCATATAAATAGTAAAGAGGAGCATAATTTGGATCTTTTCCGTTTTTATTGCTGTTGGCCGATGATGTGTATAGTTGGTACTTGCGAGCCTTACATTTCTCGATCAATTTTATTATATGTTAGTGATATATTTTCGTAAGCAGGAGTGCTTTGTTTTTGTGATTCATTGCAAAAGTTAATTTAGTATTTATTTTAAATTAATATGGTGATATAATTTTCGAAGTTGTGATATTGCTATATTATTTATTTTAATGGTTAATGTAATTAAGTTTGTGTCTCTCAAAGAAATTGTGATTATTTTATATTTCTTGTGTCCATAAATTGCCAAAGAGTGTCGTCTGCGTTATATGTTTGTAAGAATTGTTGCAGTCGATATTGTTGCTATGTGTCGCCTGCAGGTAAGCTGTTATTTATTATAATTAATTTTTCTCAAGTCTCGAAGCCAATATATTTTTTTGTAATAAATATAAACTATTTATATTTTTTTTTTATATTTGGTTAATATCTTAATGTTTGTTATTTGTCTTCAACAAAAGATATTTAATTACGAATAGGCAACTTTTGCATTGAAAACACAGCTGTAAACGTATCAGCTGATTTCTACACTAATTGTTCAATAATTTTGGACAAACTGACACCTTTAGTGGGCCAATATGCATAATTTTTCAAGTCAAAGTTTAAGATTGTATTAAGTCTATACATTTTTTGTTAATATATTTTAAATCATTTATATACATTTTAGCGCATATATGTTTATGTATTTCATATATATAAATATATATGTTCGAGGATCTATATAATTTTAATGTTATAATATTTTGGTGTATGTACAGTAAGTTAATATTTGTTTGTATATATATATTAATGCACATATAAATGTATATATTGCATGTACATATATATGGTCACTAATTTATATTGCCAAGAGTTATTTTAAAGCATAAAATAATACCATCAAGTAATTGCAAAGATTAGCATGTAATGTGCATGTAAATAGATACCCTCTGTGACATTTATTTATATGTTCACGGATGTGTAAGGCTTAAGTTCTTTCTGTAAAAATGCAGTACATATTTAATTTTTTTTTTTATTAAAGTATTTTAAAATTATCCCAGTGGTTTTTCTCATAGTTTCCAAAAGTAGTTTGTTTTCTTATTTATTTAAATATTCAGTCAATTAATATATTAGGTCTCAAAGACGTTGTTTTCATGATCAAGGCGTTGAACATCACTACAAGTAAATTCTCTGATAACGAATATTGCTGACGGGTTGGTTCTAATATAAAACAAAAGAACCCGTTCGACCGTTGTGCCACTTGAATCATTCCTTGTGGGAGATACGTTGGTAAGTTCTGATTTTATGATTGCACTGCAATATTGCACAGGCCGGTAGCTTATTCAACAGAAGGTCTGGATACTGACACGATATAGGTTCGAGAATTTTCATATGTGTTATTGGTTGGTTGGTCTTGCGTCAACGGGGGCCTGCCAAGGAATTGTTACTGCTGGAAGAGTAAGTTTATGACATTACAATAATTCTCTGTTCCAACGACCCCATTACAGCATTGAAATGCATTACAATTTTACTCTTTTATGAAATTGAATTGTTTTCAACTTCAGGTTTAGGAAACTCACTTGCCGTTGTATTTAAAATACTAAACAGAGGGTACAGATACGGTCAGAACCTATTAACTGTTCTGAAGTCATCAAGGTCTTAAATTTTAATACAAGATTTAATGGGTCTCTCAGCTTTTGCTCCTACTTTTTAAAAGAAAAGATTGCAAAACACCTGATGATATCCTGACATTCCAATGCTACTCATAATTTCATAAAAACACAACAGTAAATAATACATTATTATAATAACTTGTATCAATTACTCTATGTAAATGTACAAGTTATTATAGTTACACTCTTTTTCAAATTTAAAAATGAAAAAGAAATCACAAATTTCATCAAAACTTCATAACATACACACACACACACACACACATATATATATATATATATATATATATATATATATATATATATATATATATATATATATATATATATTATATATATATATGTTATGTTATATATATATATATATATATATATATATATATATATATGATATATATCCCATGGACTGCTTCAAAAAAGGAGTTATTTAGGGCTAACAAAGAAAAGACGAAAAAAGAACATAAGGAATAGATTATAATCTCTTCCTTATTTTCTTTTGTTCATTTCATTTATTAGTGCTCTTCCTTAAATATAGGAAGTTCGAATGATGAAATCAAGAGAGAAAAAATAAGGTTAGTATGCAAGAAGAGGAGATTAAATATATGCGCTTCGATTGTGACTAACATAAAATCAATAAGAAAGAAGAGACAAAATAACAGCAATCTATGCATTTCCGATTACGAGAAAAAACACAATGATTATTCGTCGAAAATATCACTAAATATATAAGAAATATACACCTGGAGAGGAAAGGACGGTAAAGCAAGTACTTTATCGATGTCTGATCTATTTCCTTTTTCATACCAGACTTTTATCTCCTCTTGCAGCTAATGTTATACTAATATACAAGTGGTATATAGATGGTTATTGGTTATGGTTATATGCGTTGGTTATTATTATATAAGATATATATATATATATATATATATATATATATGGTTATTATATATATTTTTATATAATACATTTATATATATATATATATTATTATTATATATTATATATTGACATATATATATATATGTTATTATTAATATTATAATATTATTATATATATATTATTATTATTATTATATATATATATATATTATTATTACATATTATTATATATATTATTATCATTATATTAAATAAAATTTCTTTATATTATTACATATATTATACATTTATATACATATTATTATTATTATATATATATATATATACATATTATTATTATTATTATTAATATTATTATTATTACATACATTATTGTTATTATTATACATACATATATATATTATTATATAGTATTATTATATATATATACAAACATATACATATATTACATACTTCCATATATTATATTATTACAGGCATTGTTGTTATTGTTGCCATATGAGATATATACATATATACATACATATACATATTATTATTATTATTATTATTATTAACATATAAATTATATATATATATATATTATTATTAGATATATATATTATTATTATATTATTATTAATATATATTATTATATATGTATTATTATTATTATTATTATTATTATATATATTATTATTATTATTATTATTAATATTATTATTATGTTATTATGTTAGGATTATTACATATATATTTATATATATATATTATTATTACATATTATTATATTATTATTATATTATATTATTATTATTATTATATTATTATTATTATATATATATATATAAACATTACATATTATTATATATATATATATATATATTATATTATTATATATTATGAGTTGACACATATATATTACATATATATATAAACATATATATATATATATATTATAACATATATATATTATATTATTATTATAACATATATATATAGTATTATATTATTATTATATATATATATATATATACAGATATATATATTATTATATATTATATTATTAAGTAATTGTTATAGTATATATATATATATATATATATTATATATATATATATATATAAAACATATATATATATATGTATATATATATATATATATATATATGTATATATATATATATGTATATTATTATTATTATTATTAGTTATTGTTATTATTATTATTATATATATATATATATATAAGTATGTATATTGTTAAATATATTATATATGTTAATATATATCTATATATATATAAGATATGGTATATAGTATATATATATGGTGCAGGTGTATATATATATATAACATATACATATTATTATTATTATTATTATTATTATTATATATTATTATTATTATTATTATATATATATGATATTATTATTATTATTATTATTATATTATTATTATATATATATATTATATTATATATATTATATATATACATATATTATATTATATATATATTATTATATTATTAGATATATATTATTAATATATATATATTATTATATATTATTATATATATATACATATTATACATATAATTATTATTATATATATTAATATTATTGCTATTGTGTTATTACGTGAGATTATATGGTAACATATATATATATATATATTATTATTAGATATTATATTATTATTATAGGATTTCTATTTATTATTACTATTATACATATATAGATATATACTAGTTATAGTTATAGTTATATATATATATATATATTATTATTACACACATATATGTATATTATTATTATATATATATATATATATATATATATATATATATATATTATATATATATATATAGTTATTATATATATATATATATATATATATGTATATATATATATATATATATATTTATATATATATATATATTATATATATGTTATATATATATATATTACAAGATATTAGTTATATATATAATTACATTATTATTATATTATTATTAGTTATTATTATTATTATTATTATATATACTATTATTATTACATATATATTATTATATATATATAGCTATTATATGGTTGTTGGTTACATACACTATACATATATATATATATTATATTTCCATATTATGTTATTATTATTATTATACATATGAAAGATATTATATTATTATATATTATTACATATTATTATTACATATATTATTATTATTACATATTATTATTATATAAATACATATAAATACATTTTGTTTATAATATTATTATTATTATTATTACATATATTATTATTATTATTATTAAATTATACATATTATTATTATTATTATTATTATTATTATTTATATTATTATGATATTATTATTATTATTATTATATATATACATATATATATATATATGCTACATTATTATTAAATTATATATATATATATTTATTATATTACATATTATTATATTATATTATAAATTATGTTGTATATGATATTATTATTATTACATATATATATATATATATATATATATGTTATATATATAGTATATATATATATATATATATATGGTATATATATAGTATATATATATAGTTATATATATATATATATATATATATATATATATATATATATATATATATATATTATATATATATATATAACGTATATTATATATATATATATATATGAAAGTTATACTTGAACGCAAAGCGTTTACAGATAAAATGCGAAACGGTTAAACACCCAAATTGAACTGAACGAAGTACAAC
>JABUQX010130206.1:0-16678 GCA_015478945.1 Trachelipus rathkii
TAAAGTCAGGTAATATTGTATATATTCAAATAATGATGGTTAAGATATGAAAGTTTCCTTTTCATCCCTCATATAGAATAAATATTTATTTCGCGACCGCGTAGTAATATTACGCCGGGTTCATGGCGTCGTTTCCGCACCGGGTCGCGCTTGCTCAGTCGCTCTTGTCGGGTCTCTCTGTCGTGTTCAACGTGGATACTCAAGTACTAGAGTACTTCACTTAGTAGATATATATCGTTGTATTACTTGTACTAATTGTATTTCTATAACTACGCTCATGGTAATTTAGTATTAATTATTGACAAATGGTATAGTTCACAATATATACATAATTATCGATTATGCATCACTTAGTAAAAAGATATAAAACACTTTGTCAATATATCAAATTCTAATATATAGCTCTCATGCACTTTTTTT
Source organism: Trachelipus rathkii (assembly GCA_015478945.1). Lineage (NCBI taxonomy): Eukaryota > Metazoa > Arthropoda > Malacostraca > Isopoda > Trachelipodidae > Trachelipus > Trachelipus rathkii. Next base: position 421 of record JABUQX010130206.1, read on the forward strand.
ATTTTCAGTCTATATATAATTTGAAATTACATTATTTCTTTAAATAAATGCAAAATGTTGGGTTCGTAAAAATGTATTAATAAAACTACTCCTTTAGCGATTACAAGTCTTAAAGAATTTACCAGTATATTTCTGAATAAGATCGGATAAAAAGATATCGTCTATCTCTGAACAATATATGACATACCGAGTCTATTATATAAAGTAAGATATACGATAGATTATAATTACTCGACCAGTACTAAACAGTACGCTATGACAGGAAAATAACATATTTATCCTATCTCGCTTTAACGCGTATCTATACGATACCAGCATGTTTCCAGTTTTATTGAAATATTATTTATATAAAAATATCATATATGTATATTAAACAAATGTATTTATTCATTAGTCTATACTGGAATTACTACTATAGTTTTGATCAGAGATGAGTAGAGATGAGAAGAGAGAAAGGCTTACAGTAGCAGGAGATAGATGAAGAGCAACAAAGAAGGCTTATGCTAAATTGTAGGCCTAATTAGCGACCTAGGATGAATGAGTAAGCAGGACACATGTTGACAGAAAAGCAGAGTCCAGTTGTAGAAGTATATGTATTAGATGGATATACGAGCCTAAATGCGCACCGAGGGCTTTACAAAAGATATATCCACTAAAGATTTTAGAGTCCTAAGTGAGGTATATGTATCGAAACGAGAGCACGTTAGATTAAAGCAGAGAGAGTTGAAGAATTGATCGTAGATCGTGCAAGGAGTGGCAGGTTGTGGTGTATATGAGAGATCGTGATTGGAGAGATTGTCGAAGGGTAGAGCGTAAGAGAAGAGAGAAGAATGGAGAAGGAAGAGAGAGAGATAGAGAATAAATACATAGAGATAAGGTATAAATTGAATATTTATGAAAGAGAAATTGAAATTATTTTAATGAGTACTTCAAAAAAATAGAAGAACAAAGGAGTAAGGATGAAGTTATAAATCACAGGTGCTATGATAAGACATGAAATAGAGGTATGAAATGATATTAAAAGGATATTTAATAAAAATACATGTATAAGGGACAAGAAAAGAGAGAAGAAGCGATTGATATGTATTCTGTATGTAGTAATAGAGATCTAAGGTGAAAATGATAAAGATGGAGATGTGAAAAGAGCAGGTAAGTCAAGAGTAGAAGGACAGAACGATGGCAAAAGGCATTGGTGTAGAGGGGGTGCTCAAGAGGCTGAGCCAAATTGACTAAAGAGGTGTAGTAGAATGTGAGATGATAAGCTTATGAGATAGAGATGAGCGAGATGAAGAGAGAAGAGAGAGAGAGAGATGAATGATTGTTAAAAAATCGCATAAATGGTGAATGAAAACGGTATAAACGAGAATTTTAAAAGAGTATAAATAAATATTAAAGAAGAGCATATAAAATTTTGTTGGAGGAGAAGGAGAGGAGATGTGTTATAAGAACAAAAGAGTAATGACAGTATGAAGTAAGATAGAAATTCTTTGATTCAAAGATGATATGATTGAATTTGATATAAGAGCAAGAAGAAGGTTTTATAGAGGAAGAGAAGCTTTGAAAATGATTATGATAGTGTTACGAGATAGAGTTAGATGAGAGAATGAGTGAAATAATAGCAGAGATTGTAGGACAGTGTGTTAGAGTATGGATACAACATAAAAATGTTATTAAAAATTATACGTGTTATCCAGCATTTGACTGTACGAAAGTGATGGTGTTTCGGTGCGTGTGTTGGGTGTACCGTGTAAGTAAATCGTGTGTAAGTGTTAATAAATCTGTGATGTGTATTCATGTAAGTCTGTGTGTAAGCTCAAAGTGTGTGTGTGGATGTGTAAGTAAACATCTGCTCGTCGAGTATGTTAAGTAAATCTGTGTTTGTGATTTGTAAGATATAAGTCTGTGCTCGATGAGTTGTAAGTAACATCTTGTTGTGTGTTCTTTTGTGTTGGCGTGATAGTTCTTGTGATCACTCTCACAATAGTGTACAGTGTCTCAACGTGCAGCGTTAATCATTGACTTAAAGCTGTCTAGCTAGAATGTGTGCTATATATGATCGATCATATATTAGAGATAATACTGCCATTGTTTATAAAAGTAGTGCTAACAGCCTGTGCCTGATGCTTGTTAGATAAATAGTGTTATGGGCTATCGTGACTGTTGGCATTTTCGCCTTGTGTGTTGGGGGAGTAAAGAGTGTGGCGCATCGTGTATCGTGTGAGTGTCTGCTGTGTGGCTATGTGATAGGTCCGTGACTAAGGGTGTCGGTGGTGTAGGTGTGGGTGTGTGTATAGATGTATCACACTATATTCTACATATACATTCAATAGTCCCGCTATATTCCGATTAAGCAGATCTTTTTATTGACTCGGAGATGGTCGAGATAGGATACATGAGCAAAAGTGAGTAAAAATATACACACGGACAGACAATTATCTAAAATAATTTCATAAATAAAGACTAAAAAATAATAATAAAAAATATTGAAAAATACAAAATAAAAAGTAATCAAATGTGTGTAATAAAATATATTAGTTAAAGCATAAAACATATGGTTAAAGCAGTAAACAATATGAGTTTAAAGCAGTAAAACAGAATTCAATAATATAAATTAAATCAGAAGTTTAAAGAGCAGTTAATGAGGCAGTAATACTAAGAAGAGATACTAAGTTAGAGAGAGAGTGCTTGGCACTGCGTTTATGTGTTAGGAAATGCAACCTCTATTGATTTACGCATGATATTTGATCTGGCTGCTGACGGGGAAACAAAAGAATGAAAGGAGAATAGATGTGTAAATATTAGATAAAATAGTAGTCTTGTAGGAACGTCAATACATATGAGTGAAGATTGAAAGCTATGTAGACAGATAGCTGTAGTTACAGAGTCGCAGTAAATTACAGTAAAAAAAGCTATACTAATCCACGCTTTGAAGCTTAATGAGATAGCATCTTGAGTATATGATAGAGTAGTGTTGTAAGATTCTCTGATTGTGTACTTGCTTCTAAGGTTAGTATAAATAAGCTGATTGTGTATAGAATCATTATTGTGAGTTTAGTGAGAAGTAGAGTAATTCTAAATTGGATTTATAAAATGTAAGTTAGAGAAAAACATCAGTTAAAGAGGTAAAGCAGTAAACAAAAGCATAGTAACTATGACTGTGGTTTGTGTTCATACGTTGTGTCATTCTGGTAAAGGGAAACGACTTGAGAGATGTATTGAATTTACTGATTTTTACTTGCGATAAATACGTTGTAATAGGATATTATTTGAAATGAGAGAGTGATTGTGGAGATCATCAGCCTTTAGTAATGTGATCAGATGGCGGAGTTAAGCATGCAGTTTTTGGAGAAACAGATGAGTTTATACTGTATTGGGTGGTAATACAGTACACCAAAAGCATCAAAGCGGTATATGGCTAACAGGTGGTATCTTCTGAGGGGTGGCTAGGAGAATAACACTCTATTGTATGTGTAGCATGAGAGATTTATGTGAGCTATTGTAAGTGTATGTTGGATGTTAAATGCAGTAATGAGTGGTGTTTAAGAGTGTGTGTGCTGAAGCCTATTATATTATTAGATATTGAATTATGTACGTTCAAGACTACTGTGGGCTAGTGTGGTATGATCATACTGTGACAGATACGAAGGGAAGTAGTATCTGATTAATATTAATAAAAGTTGTAAGATAAATAGAGAGTAGATAAACTAACAATAATAGGATAAAGATGATGTGTAATGTGAGGTTAGGGCATCGCGTAGTTATAGGTTCGCGACGCGAAATGTTTTTTAATGAAAAATGTTTAAGCTATGAGAGATCAAGAATTTGGATGGGAATGACTAGTAGTGTATAGATACTTATAGTACCGAATCATCTGGGGTATATTTGAGGGTGATAGTCGATTTGTTAGTGCGGGAAATAGTGTCAAATAGGTAGTGTGTCGGCATGTGGCTAAAGCTAACGGGAGAGTAAGCAATGCAGGACGGACTGGTCAGCTGTCGGAATGAAATGTAGATGTGAAGCGGTTAGACGCGGTTAAAAGAAGAGAGCAGCTGGTTCAGGATGTAGCTAATAGGCACGGAAGTAAGATAGATGTTCCTCAAAAGACCGAGCGTCTCACTGTACTAGGCGGGAGGGACGGGAGCGGGGAAAAAGCAGAAAACCATTGCGAAAGAGTGGCGGGCTACGTGGGGCCAGAATAACGAGAGCTGATGAGAGATCATTGCAGTTTTGGAGACGAGGGTGCTGGATAGGGGGCATACACGTGATAGTGAGATGAAGCTCATACTGGTAAGGAAGACGCGAAAAGTATTAGATATCATGAAAATAATTGAATGCAGGAATTCTCGATATAGAATAGATTTAAGTGGATCTGGCATAATTTATACTGAGTGTGATCATGGAAGTAAGTGAGGTCAAGATCAGATGAGAGATGAAACGAAAACAAATTGCAGCTCTTCGATCGTAGAATTAGCTGGCCACATGTAATAGTTGTAACAAGTAGTGTGATGCAGTGGTGTGATAGTGATGTGATAATGTAGGTAGTGGGTTTTATGATGTACACTAATGGTAGAAGGTTAGTTTGGGAGGTGGGATGGCAGAGTTGTAAGTGTCGTTAATAGAAGTGTTATGAGGAGGTATGAGGATTAAGAGTTGGAGCATTGATACATCATAGTTGCTGCGGTATAAAGCATTCTAGATGAAATTGATCGAGTGAAAGATAATGTGTGAATATAGGCAGGCGAGAATGGTGACTGATTTCTATGACCTTTATAACCTAGAGGTCTTTAAGAGAGCCCATATTATGAAGGCTATGTGTTCATAAGCGCTTTTAGGGAGGGCTACGTTATGAAAAAGGCAGGTTGAATAAAAGTGCACTTAAGGAGTATGGGACATATATTGTGGCGCTTACCCACTTGGTACTCATGTGCACTCACTTGCACTTTTGGCACTGACCTTAGCACTTCATGCACTCACTTGCTAGCTTATCACCTGGCACTCAGCCGATCATACAGGAGACAGTGGAACTGTAGAATTCACAATATAATATAAGTGACTATTAAGTTTTATTGAGTCTATAAGGAAAAAAGAGTCTATTAGCATGGTAATTTTGGTGAGAATAGACTTGATTGAAGATATTCCTGCTTAGTGAATAGGAGCACGCAGAAAGAGAACCGCGTGTTAATAAGACGCTTGAGTCTCAAGGAGTGAATAACAACGATAGTTGATAGGACTACAACAGTATACAATAGATATACACATAATCTAAAGTTGGAAGCTACAATGACATTAAAAGTTTAGCAGTCAAGAGTTGAAGAATGATGGAGAGAAAGGAATTTAAGACCTCATAACTAAATGGTAGGAGGGCTATCATAAGCTTAGGCATTAAAGTGGGGCAATTCTAAAGTTGGGGCATCAACACGATTGGGGCGATTCCAAGGGCATATGGAGCGATCCATGATAAATGGTAGCGAGTAGAATACAAATTAGTATGGCGGCTATTGAGTGTGTGTACGAATAAGATTTTTGGTTCTCAGAAAATTTGCCTGCCATGGAATGACTGAGAAGGGTTAGATACAGATAAAAGTTAAGGTCTGACCGGAAGAAATATAGAGGAGTGTGCCATAGAGAGCGATTAGGTGTGGGTCTATAAAGATTTAGATCGGTCTACTAAGGTAGGAGTCGAAATAGGGTTGTCGTGTGTTTTACGTGATGTATATGATTGATGTAAAATGTAAGTGAAAGCTGATAGATATGTGGTAAGCTGTAAGGTGTTCATAGTGAACTGTATAATATAAGTTGTAAGTGTGTTGTGTGTGTGTGTGATTGTGTGATCGTGTTTGTAGGTGTGTCTATGGGTATACATGTCTATGGCTGAGTGTAATTGTGTGTATAAGTGTCTATATGTGAATGTGTGTATAAGTGTCAGTAGTATAGGGTCGTAAACTAGGCTAGGGAAAGATGTTTGTGTGTTTGTGTGTTGGTGTGTAGTATTGTGTGTGTTGTGTGGTTGTAGTGTGTAGGGGGTTTCGAAGTTGGAGTTAAGAAAATCCAGTAACATAAGGGACGTTTTCAAGTTGTCGAGACGAGAAGTATTGTGAGCATTGAGGAAAGTGTGTGTGAGACACGGAAGTGTAGCAAAAATGGAGATGAGTGGGGGTGCCATACATATCTATAGAAATTCTAGGATGAGTGGGCCTAAAATGTGTGAGTCGCCTACGTGAAGTCTTGAGAAGAGAGTTGAGAGGATTGGTAGAGAGATTTGGCAGGGTTGAGTGCAAGGTCAAGTACATAAGAGGTAAGGGTTCTGTAAGAGTCAGAGAACGTAACAAGGTTAAAGCAACTATCAAAAGGGCTAAGCCCCTAAAGATATTGGACAAAAAAAATTACCTGGTTGTGTGGAGGTTACAAGTGACCTCACTGTGTGTATCTGTCTATAGGCTTGAGAAAGTCAAGGTAGCAAAAAAGTAGAGGTAACAGACGCATAGGCATCAAGACAAAAAGGATGTACTTAGGACTGCTTATATAAAAGGTAGTGCAAAATATGTAGGAGGTGGGTGAGAAGGAGAGCGAGTGAGGAAACAGATAGTGGCTTGATGGCGGAGTAAAAGATTAGGAGTGGGGTAAACGTATTATTGAGACATGACGCCATGTACTATGCGTGTGCATGGGTGAGATTTGACAATAAAGATAGTGAAAGAAATAATATTGGTTGTCAATAAAGTCTTGTGATAGGGGTTCTAGCGAATATACACTATATATGCGTGCTTCATAAAATTTGGTTCTTGTATAAATGTGAGTAGTGGACAGTCGTATGAGGATGCGTTTACGCTATTGCCGTACATGAGTGATCAACGCATTACTTACACATTGACCCATTCAAACTTTCGTTAGCGAGGCTGTAAAAGCTATTTGAGGTATAGTCATGCAAAGTAGTATAATGATGATGGATATACTTTCAAAAAAATTTATGTGGGTTTTGACACTTAGAAATTTAGGTATGTCTCGTGTGCTGCTAGAAGGGTACAAAGGGCAAAGGGTCGAGCAGAGAGCAATAATGATAAGAGTAGATGGTTGGGGTATGTATGTGTGTTCGTTGCGGGTAATAATGTGGAGGAGGGTGGAATGAATAAGGGTCATAAGTGTTTAACGCGGACTCCTTGATATACGTGGGGAGAGCACGCTGTTGAGTGATAGAACTAGAGAACTAGGCATACAGGGGCGGAAGGACACCGAACACGAATAATAGAGGATGTACTCAAGGCAATGAGGAGAACGCTTGATAAAATAGAATATGGCTGTAGAGGTGCCTGGCTAAAAGACGACCAACACAACGCTTATAAAGCTTGTTTAGACAGAATAAATAGGTCGTATTCGAAGTGTAAGAATAATTATGGGATGGGTTTTGGTTTATGGGGGATTTGGGTGTAGATGTTGAGTGCCATCGATTGTGAGCAAAGGAATGGGACACTGAGTTCTATTTTGAGAGTCATTATGATAACCAAACAAGCTCAGTGGGGCGTGCGTGTGACACGTCCTGAAGCTCTAGCTAATATTACTATTCTTGATATACGAGTGAATACGCAATCATGATAATTAATGGTACATAAGTCTGAATGGCGCCGATAGAGCCGGTCTGGCGGCTTTGTCTTTTTGAACATTTTGTCTATTGCTCTATACTTGCTTTCTCTTTTCGTGCTTGTAGGCATCAGTCTTGCGAAAAATAGGTAGATAAAGAAAGGAAGAAAGATATATACTTATGATGATAGCCTCGTGGAGCAGAGGCTGAGTCGCCAACTCTCATAGAAATGGACGCTGGTTTCAAACCATCTTCAGCGTAAAGTTGGAGTTTATTACCCTGGGGCAGAAATTAAAATCGACTGCGAAACCTACTGATTGGTGGCGCTGGTTGCGTGCTATAGACAAGCTTAAATTATTTCTTTGAGCTCCCGTGTCTCTTAGAGCTAATTGTTGTTATGAGGGAACGTCTAATAAAATGCCTTGGGCTTAGTTAAGGGAAGAGTGGAATGGTTGTTCTTGACATAGGAAGTGAGTGGCTTAATTATTAGTGTATAATATTGAAGTAATATATATGAAGGAACATTAAATATTAGAGATGCACAAAAAATAGTTGGGATATTAATACTAAGAATCATCTGAGGAACACTAATATTTATCAGATTTATAGGATGGATGTTGTCGTCTATATCATAGTATCATGCATATAAAAGATACGGCAGAAATACGATAAATGGGAAAACAAAATAGAAGAGTGGCAAAGATAGAAGAGAGAGTAAGAGAAAATGAGTAAGAGAGAGAGCGAGAGAGAGATGAGTAATAGTACGTACGATAGAGTAAGATAAGTAAGAGTGAGAGAGATGAATGCGAGAGAGAAGAGTAGATAATGATTTTAGCAAATATACAAAGATTAATTTGTACCTGTACTATATAACGAACAGCCTCTTCGGAGCTCAACGAAATCAAAATACTATAGCAAGCAAATAATATATACACTTTAATTGTTAATTATAGAAAACATGGAGGTAAATATCGAAGGGCGACAACAACAATTTTATTGTAGAGTATTTCATTAAATCTAAGGATATTTAAAGCGTATATGCCTAAGATAAGATATGAGCACATTTGATACGAACCTTTCCATACGAGATATGATATATGCTAATTGAATATAAATTGTCTATATTAAAGCAAACTAATTAAAAGTCGTGAGTTAGAAATATATAATTTAATCAATATTCGTTTTATAAGTATTGTTTAATAGTGTTTACATTAAACGAACATTAATATATATTCCTCTGTTTGGCGAGAGGTTACTTTGCATTGATGGTAATTAATCGTGAGAGTAACAAATATCTCTGGAATTAGGGTTGATAATTTTCTAAGTGCAATTAACTTTCAACGTGTTGACAATTCGTTATGGTAATTAAGTTTTTTGAGTTGTTGATGTAATACTAGTTGATATAGATCTCGTATATCGCGTTATTATTTTGTTGGAATAACCAAAACGAAATTTGTGAACTTTGATAAATACTCTCCTCACTTTTATAACAGCGTAAGGGTACGTAGTATATTACAGGTGTTGGAGAGTCCTTAGTTACAAAGCACTTTTTTTTGTACTCAATTGATTACAATTATTAATGATAATAAATAATTTTAACATAATTTAATAATATAAATTATAATTAACAGTTAAATATATATATTTATATAGATTCATATACTAACAGTAATCTTGAAAGGCTATAAATATTAATATGATTTACAATTATTATAATTCGTATATATTCGATCAATCAATTTGATTTATAAACTAAAATCTCACTTCAAGTATTAAATAAGAACTTGGGTTAATAAGTTAGATTTATTCATTTAAGGTCAGTTTGAGTATTACCCAAATAATACGGATTCTACACAACTGAGTAAGGATACGTGATTATAGGTTTCGCTTCCATATATTGGTCGATATTTATTATTATCGCATATGCTGACTATAATACCGAATGATAAGTGACTAATATGGTTGAGTCGGGTTTTCACTAAGAGAATGAACATTATTTACGAGTTTTTACATCTATTATTATTATGTAGAGATTAAACTTGATTGTAAAGAAGTTTCTATAATATGAAATATCTTTATGCTATCTCATTACATACGTATATTATGGAAGGGCTTGTATTGTTCCCTAATGTAGGTTATGGTAATCGAGCAGTCACTGACTTGTAATGAATATCATTGGAAAGAGTTGCAGTTTAGATACTATAAGAGTTAATTAGGTCAAGTTTAATCTTTAATAATTTTAATATAACTTATTTTCCTTTTCTTTTATCATCGAAATTAAATTTAAACTGTTTAAAATGTTTTAGTATATTAAAACCTATGACGTCAATTGTTACGATTGTACGAAATTTAATAACTTGATTATTCCGCAGGAAAGGCTAACTCTATATTAATATAGTAATAATATCTTATTTATTGGTATAGTATTAGAGTTATTTTAGCTCATTGAGATTTTAAAATGTTTATTTTTTTTGCAGTTAAGTTATTTATATACGAAAAGAGTTTGAAACGTCGATATTATATAGTTGAGGAAAATTCTAAATTAGTCTGACGTCAGTATATAATGATATTTCCGAGTGAATAAACGTTTATGTGTCTTTTTAATACCTCTGTTCGTTGTAAAATATCCAAAGTATAAGTGGAAAATTTCTTAGGTAATATTATTTTATTACGAAAACTATTTTATTTTTCACTTCATTTCCTATATTGACATATGTAAAGTTATCCAAGAAATCAAACAAACACTTTTCAAAGAAAATATTTATAGGTGATAATTTTTTAACTTAAAGAAATTATTTTCACTATCGATAGTAAAATGAGCAAACATATTTTACAATATTCATAGAAAACAGACTCTGTAATGAATGCTTAAAATTCAGACCAAATATAGTCTGGATTTTTTATTCAGTTCTGCAATAGCGAATGTATGATATTCTTTAATCTGCATTTAAGAATGTTATAAAATAAGAGAAATTACGAACCCACATTGGACTATTAAGGATTGTTCCATCTCGGCCTTTATTCTATGCATGCAATATAACTTGATTGAAAATCAAATCAATAAAACTAAAAATTGTTATACCTTTTAGTCGCCAATTTTCACCAAGCAAAGCTTTTAATGTTTTTTAAATTACTGTGAACCAGTATAACAGTGTAACAGCAGGAATATTATAATATTTCAGAAGCCTAATATCCAATAATACATATCCACTTGTAATGCAAATATTTATCACGCCCCTACCCTCTATTTCAATCGACGGAGCTGAGTCATAATTTTTAGTGTAGGTGCGACAATTGATAAACACCCCAAAAATGAACAGGCTCTCTCCAAGATACTAGTGAAAGCTTTATGAATGTTTTTGCATCACAATTGAGAATTTTTCAATTTGTCTTGATTAAATGATATCTATCTTTATCTTAAGAGTATATAATTATTATGATGTTTGATTAATGGCGTTTTTATATTGTCTTTCAGCTGATTTGCCAAACTGCGAACGCAACCGGTTCTTCTAAGTATTTTCTATTCTTTATTATTTAAGGTTTGAGTGTCTCTTGCAAATGTGTAATCATGTTAAAAAGATCATTTCTAGTAGCCTTCTAAGCTTTTAAAATTTCCCCAACATATCAATATCTTTTCTTGGATAATAAAGGTCAAACATAAACTAAATAGGATCACAGCCTTTATTATTCTTTAGCTATCATTTCATGTATAATATACATATTCTTTGGGGCACAACCAAATATGAAAAATAAATGACTAGGTATTGGTGAATGCAATCCTGATCTTGAGTTGCATAGGAGTACACAAATGTTCTATCTAATTACTGTGAGTATATTTAATTAAAGTATCAGTCTTATTCGGATCAGCACCTAAAGGAATTGAGAGGTATTGATTTCAGGCGCTCGTTTGTATTGCGTAGATGGTACATCTCTAAATGGGGATGGGCCAATAGTGAAATAGCCAGATAGCCGGATACCCGGCTGGAAGTTAAAACCGGATACCGATATCCTGCGTTGTTATATATGATATTATATGTAATTATATATACTATAATATACTTCTATAATAATATATATATATTACTATATAATAAATATTATATAATATATATATATAAATAGAATACTATATTATATAATATACTATATATATATATATATATATAAATATATATATATTATATATATATATATATATATATATATATATCATACGTATTAATATATATATCATATATATATATGTATAATATAATATATATATTAATATATTAGTGGGTCTTTACCGGAACTGAAATTCTTCCAGTGTCGGCCCAGAACCGGATATTAGCCAGAAATCACAAATAAAATTTCTGGCTGGACCCGGAATGTCTTATGAAACTTTCCTTTAACTATAAAGAAATGTAAGGAACAATATTTTATATATTTCAACATAAGTCGTTATATTTATAAAACATTGCCCACTTATGGAACATATGTAATCATCATTGAAGAGAAATCTGGAAGTCAAAACATTTAATAGTTAAAAGGAGAGTCTTGGCATTTTCTAGAACAGGGTGAAACCACAAAAGACAATAGAACCTTGACATTGAGATAAGTGAGTTTGTAAAAAAAATGTCAAATAAAAAAGATTTGACCTATCAATGACCCCAAATCACAGAACATAATGAATTTAATCACATAGATGAGTAACCAAGTCCATTCATCAGTCACTGCAAGGAGCAGGATTCAGTAGAAACTATATTGCCCATTTTCAACCAAAATATCTATTCCTAGTAGAAAATATTTTGTAGAGAGATATACAACTTCATACAGGAATTAGATCAGCAGTATTCGAAAAGTTCTCTAAGGCTGATCAGATATCATTTACTACAGATATATAGAGAGCTAAAAAATTCAAACGACTCATTTATTTACTGCACTCTGTCCTACCCAGCGAGTTTGAAAATGGACTGTGTACTCCATTGCAAGTTTTTCCCAGGTTCTCATTCTGGAATTAAAAATCACTATGAGTTTTGAAATTTACAAATGAATAATTGGAAAATATCTCCTAAAAAAAATCCATTTAATCCTTCGAGATGGAGTATATAACATGAAACTTGGAACAGATTTAGCAGGATATACAAATTTGATTGTAATCAGTTAGTTAAATCAATTGATCTTTTTTATTGGAAAAAAAAAAAAATCATAATATATATATTAAGTAATTTGTTTCTCTATATATGGAAAAATTTTTTTTTGCTTAAAGATTAAATATGTAGTCTAAAATCTAAAAATTGAATCGTCATTAGATATAAATTCACATATATTTAATAAGAAAGTTTTTCAATGTAGTTTCCAATTATTTAATAAAGAAATAGAATAAAATTAGATTACTCAGATAATTATCTATATATTATTAATAATATATATATATATGATATATATTCATTTATTCAATATTTTTACTCAGATATAGAGTAAATATATATATAATATATATGATATATATATATATATAGATAATATATATATATTATATATATATATAATTTAATAACTTATAAACTAAATAATACCATATATATACTAAATTATTATTAATTAGGTTAATAATTAGGGTTATTTACTAATTTTACAAAAATAATAATAAAAATGCAAATTATGTGCCTAAAAATCAAAGAAACTCAAAAAATCATTGATTTTTGGTTTTGCGTTATCTTTTTGAATTAACCTAGCTGTTACGTTATTTATCTCAAAGCTACATTCTGATTTATTCCTAGTTATCACGCGTGCTTAATGGTAAGTTATATCTTCATCTATCATAATAAGCAAATCATCAGATGTGTTTCAAATTCATTTTCAATGAAAGAAAAATAAAAATTACTCAGACTCAGATATATACCCACTATATATAATTAAATATACTTAATTAAACTAAATATAATGTATATATTAATCTTCAAATAGCGTAAAATTAGGTATTCCTTATACTGATGTTTATTTCAATAATAATATAAAGGCAATTTTGGTCCCTTTTTAATCCCTGCATATATTTAGAATTTTCTAAGCTTTTTTTTTCAATAGGCCAATTTTTTTTCCCTAAACCAGAAGAATTAAGACTAGTTATCACTGATTAATGATAAGATATTTCATCTATAATATAAGCTCCAAATTAATAAAATAAATACTTCACGTCTCATTAACCAATAAAGAAATTAAATAAAATAGATTACTCATTCCATCTCTGTGTATATATAATATAATATTATATAATATATATTACGAATTAATATAATATTAATATATATATATCATATATATATATATATATTTAATATATATATATAGTATATATATAGTACACTATATATATATATTATATATAAATTAAATAACTTAATTTAAACTAAAAATAATATGCAATGAAGATTCCGAGAATTTAGGTTTCAAATTAGCAGAGTTAACAAAATTTATCAAAATAATAATTAATTAATAAATAGCAAGTAAATGGATGAAAAAATCAAAAATCATAAATCAAAAAAATCATTTGATTTTTGATATTTGATTTTTTTCAAAAAAATCAAAAAAAACTTCACCAAAACCTGCTTGAAGCAAACCTGACTTTAGCATGGATACAACAAGTTTTTCTGTTCTATCATAAAGCTGCATTAAATAAAGATGCCTGATTTTCTCAAAAAAACATTGGATTTTAATTAAAGAAATGTAGAATATTTGCACACATTTCAATCATCATTCCAGTTTTTAACTTTCAATGAACTTAAAAGAATACAAAGAGAGCTTGATCCACATCTTGCAAGGCACTATTATGCCAATTCAAGAATGATTAATACAAGGGTGAATAGCAAATATTATTGATTCTGAGAAAGGAATTGACGTATCGTTGAAAGTACGCCTTGCAAATCCTTATTATTATAGACGATCTAATCAATCATTTAACTCTGACTGCTAATAAAATGGCAATATACTGAAAAATTGCTAAGAAGCTTTGTCAGACCATTTCTCATGGTTCGGAAACTATAAGGCTAATTAAGAATGCAAAAAAAATTTTTTTTTTTTTGTTTTCCCAATTTGAACATCCTTTCTAGAGATTTTATTCTCTCCAGCATATCTCTCAAACGCTGAGGATGACAGCAGAGAATAAAGAGAGCTGAAGAAGGCATTAGAGTTTAGATTTCATGGAGATAAAAAGGAAGAGAAGCTCAATAGACATATATCAAAAAGATAATTTTTAAATACCTGTAGATTACCCAAGATTACTAACTGACTTTATTTCTAATTAAATAAGAGAATTAATAGGAGAAAATGGATGCTTCAAGAAATATGCAATAATTGACAGGTAAGAACAGTGATTAAGAGTTGTAGTTGGCGAATCAGCAAGAAGGTTCAGGCAATGAGTGCCATTTTCAGAAACGTGATTATTCATGCATACCAATAAACTCGTACGATTTGCCAAGTACCTCAAATCATCAGGAGCATTAAGAAAAGAAATTACTGCAAAGTTACTTAATTTTTATGTTTGAAGAAAGTCAAAGTGACAGCGAGTCAGTTAATTAAATAAGGAAAAAAAAGACAAAAATCAAAAAATCAAACTTTAGATAAAATGGGTAGATAAAATTTTCTATTAAAATAATTAGAAAATATTATTTATACCAGATTAAAATTAAATTATCTAATCTGAGTGGAAAAGAAAGATAATTAATTTCACTTTAAATATTGGTATCGGAATGGATAATAAGCTGCTGCAAACTAAAGACATATAAATTCGCCAATATAATCAATTAGGCATTATAGTCCTCAAATAATAAATTTACTTCTCTCCAAGTATTCCTAATAATATAAATATAAATAATAATTAATATAATTACATAATGGAGGATTTAATAATAATAATAATAATAAATTATTATAATTAATAATGAATAATTAATAATGATATATAATATAATACATGAGGATAATAATAATAATTAATGAATTAAATTATAAAATCAATATAAATATATATTACTCTTCAACTTTAATAATAATATATTATATTTTGTTAAAATATATATATATATATTATCAGATGATAAAATAATATATATTCTTCTTTTGATAAAATAATAATTAAAATAATATATTATCATGTTAATCTCCTCTTCTATATATTTACATGAGGATAACATCAGTCATTTTAAAAAATAACTTTTATTATAAATTAAAATTAATTCTATATTCTTCACAATAAACCTATTAAATTATAATAAACTTTATATAACCGGGGTTAAGGAGTTGTCAGGAAAAGAATCAGGATATAGTGTTATCAAGTGAATATTATTAAGTTAACTCAAGATGTTTTCTAAAATTTATAATTGATATAACGCCTATAACCTACCACCTCCAACAAAATTAATAACCAAAAATTAAATAATAACGAATCCACACAACATGCCAATCAACTCCAAATTGCTTACCTTTTCTTGTCAAAACGCACTACGTACTATAACCTATACAATTAATAGTTCGACACAGTACCTGTCTTCCGAGTATCGCCGCATATATCGCTGATTACGCACTTGTCAAGAAAATCTATGAGTGCGATAAAGTTAGGGACTACCGTCCTGTCTAAATGACTCAGTGAACTACTATAGATAACGTATAAAAATCATTGTTATCTAGTATATCTTCTGTATGTGT
>JABUQX010130207.1:0-16898 GCA_015478945.1 Trachelipus rathkii
ACTCCGGAGTTTAATTTAATATAATATAATATCACATAACTAGATAGAACATGTTGTGCACTTTTAGGCAACTCAAAATTTGCATTCCCATGTCACAATACTTAGTCAATTTATATTTTCATATTTGGTTGTGCCCAACTATTAATTTATTTTAATAAATTAAAATAGTACACGTTTAAGGAATAATAATTGCAAATATAATATTTAATTAACTTTTATATTAAGGTTTATTGAAAAAATATTCCATTTCCATTTTCAAGTAAGTATTAACAAAGTTTAGGCTACTGGCCTTTATGTTTTAAACCATTGCATTAGCAATTGTACTAAGAAGATTCTTTTAAACCTGCCTAGCCAATATATAAAAAATAAAAAATAATGAAAGAAAAAACCTCAATAATCAGCCGAAAAGTTAAAAATAAAAAAAACGGCTATTCTCAATACATGACATATAATAAAATACTCCTTTAAGATATCATTCAATACTCAATTTCAAAAATTTCACAAATTGTGATGCAAAACATTAAGCTTTCACTAGTATATGGCGGCGAGACCCTGTTCCTTTTTGGGGTGTTTACCTTCCCACCTACACTAAAAATATAAATACGCTCTCTCTCTACTGATGAAGGAGGTGCTGATGAATTATTTCCTTGCTAATGCACTGATAGGTATCATGAAATCCATTGGCTTCCATGGTTTATCATGCCCACCCTGGTCTGTTAAAGGCATTCTCTTTCGTGTAGGTCGGAGTAATCTCATGTTTTCGTAGAGCCTCATCTTCCTCTTTTCAACAGACTGCAAACTTTGATTACTCTTTGTCTCCTTGATAGACTGTCCTCTTCCAGTTTTATATCGTACTGTATTTTGTTTCCTGGTTGTGATCCTTTGATTTAAAGGTGAATGGGATGCTAATGTTCATTTATTTTTTGTGCCATTGCGAACTTATGCAAAGTCTAACATATCCAAATCCTCATGGCATTCTTTAGTAGGTTTTTATTGGGTGCTGAAATTAGGCCACTCATCTGTCGACTAATCAGGTGCTGGTTGTCTTGGGTTGCAGATTAAGGCGGCTTTCCACTTTCTCTGTCTTTTTTTTTTTTTGTCAAGCGTGCGCTCCTCGGGTATGCTATTTAAATGCATTCTAGAAGTGGTTCACCGTCGGAGGTGCAATTCTTGTGGGGTTTCAGCTAGCCTTTAAGGAAATTTTCTTATTTAGACCTTTTAGTATTTATTTTTTTAGCCTTGTTGTCACCTTCGCCGCTCACGGGTCAAGAACTTTCTATGCATTGGACAAGGCCTTGAACGCCTTCAAAATCCATCCGAACGCTTTTCGTTCCGTCCGTCGCGTTGCACAGACGCCAGCTTTAAAGTGAGGAAATTATAATTGATTAGGAAACACAGATGATGGAAGAGAATTCGACAGAAGCGAGAGGTGGCAGGAAATAACAAAGAGCACGCAGCGAAATCCATGTCGTGGAGTTACTTTAACATCTAAAACAAACTCATATGCCTTTGACTATGCGCACCTTCGCTTGTGCTATCGAGGGCGTCGTAAAGGTGGTGGTACGCGAGTGGATAGTTCCTCTAGCAATTGCTCTACAGTAACTATAGAAAAGGGATAAAGCACCAACATCGCGCCGCAAATATATAGGGTCAAGTGAACTAGAAAGTACAGGACAGTTTATGAGTCTTTTGGCCTTTGACTCGAACCCATCCAAAAGCCGGGTGAAACCATAGCCCGCCCCCCGCAGATATGAAGGCAGTACTCCATACAAGGGCGGATGAGACCCTTGTATACGTGGAGTAACTGAGCAGAGGAAAAAAGTCCTCGCACTCTATTAACAGAACTGCCCCAGTTTCTTTGAATTGTGCCGCTCCCTTTAGCTAACCATTTGTGATTTGAGGTTTTCAAAATATTTTTTTGTTTATTGTTTAAGTGCCTAAGGATTGTGTTATTATTGTCCAACATGTGGGTTCGGGTGGAAGGACGAGAGAAACCGTCGAATAGAGTAATAATTGTTAAAAGTTAAGTGTCTTTGAGAGAGATTTGTAGAAGTTTGGTTTTTAAAAGAATTAAATTTCACATAGCTTGTTTTAGTTACGACCCCACCCGGAAATTCTCTTCAGATCAGCGAGAATAGAATTGGAAAGGAATTAAAACGAGAGGCAATTCTAGAAGTAAAAGAGGGTACGAGAATTTGATATTTGAGTTTGAAGAATGAAGGGTCAAGCCATCGACATATGAGTGGATAGAGTTAGAATAGTGCAGGTGAGAAGATCTTTTGATGAACAGCAGGATATATAGTAGGAGGATAAAACACACCCATGAGGAACACGCATTAATTGCAGAAAATAGAAGTCGCCCATCAACAAAGGCCGACCATTGAGCGATTTGAAAGAAAGTATAGACATAAGTAAGCCAAAAGAGAAGGAAGGAAAACCCCAAAGGAGGGGGAGCTTTGGAGAGCAGTGACGCGTGCCATACCGGTCAAGCTTTGGATATGTCAGCGCCACCACACAAGTCTTCTCGTAGTTCCTAAGGGCGGAAAACCATAAATCCTGTTAAACTAGGAAAAGTAATATCGCAGTAGATGTCGGCACCGAAAGCCGTAACTGGTAATGCAGAAAGAAGTGAAGAGATTCCAGATGATCTAAGAAGTGAGATGAGAAGGGTTTCCAAAGACTTAGAAAGAAATACAAGTGAGAGCTTAGGGCAGATAGTTAGAAAGGCTCTGAGCAGCATCAATTTTTTCGGAATAGGTTGGATCATATGTGCGCTTCCAACACTGAGGGACAGTGCTAGTTATTTAGGCATAGAGATATAGTTTTAAATCGAGGGGTGGGGTCAGCCGGAACACACTTCCTCAAAACTCGGAGAGGAATGCCATCCGGGACATCCGCCCTTCCTAACGTTAATAGATTTCAGGGGGCTCATGCACCCGATCAAATGCAATCACAGGTAAAGGCATAGGAACACCTGAGAGGAGAAGAGGAAGGAAGAGGAATACCAGAATTCGTACAGTGTGTTGAATTAGGTAGAGGAAAATAGGAGGCCACAGAGATGATTGGCCTTTTCGTTGGAGTATTAACAACGAATCATCAGAGCGAATAAGAAGGAGGAAAGGATGATTTCAGAAGTTGTTAAGAGAATGTTTTTCAAGAGGCCAGAAAGATTTTGTCAGTAGGAGAACCAAGGGGAGTCAGGCTTTTCGTTTTAATGAAATTCTCGCTTTGGCTTTCGTTCGAATAGTATTTTCTTGCGTTAGTTCAACGATTTCTTCTAGCTGAATGAAAAAATGGGCAAGAGTGATAGGAGAACGGATTATTTTCCCAGCACCCGATAGAGTTTATTTCCTTTGTTCTCTATTGTTTCTTCTGAATGGACATCCTAGGGAACAAGCAACGATCGACCATGGATTTGATGGTACTTGAAAAAGATTTAGTCCCAAAGAAAGGGCATGAACCTGCCTCATATCCTTCATTAAACTATTTACAGTTCCACTTGTATCGTGCAGTACATCTGAAATTGCTTTGTCTATAGTAGTCAAAGCAGTTCACTTTCTATTTATAGTTAGCGTATTTAAGGCAACGCAAGGCGCTCCCTCAATCGGCCCGATCAAGTGCCAGAGTAAAACCGCATAGGGCAGGATGGCGATGTTGGAGAGAAATATTAAAAATTACGTGGGGGGGAAAATTAAATATATTTCAGGTTGTTGGTCAGATTTAACCGATAGGAGCCCGAAGGTGGTGTATTTATAGAGAGAAGGACTAGTGGTGAAATATAGGTTCAAGTGTGTTCAAGCATTGGTTAGGACGATCCGGAATGTGTTTAGGTTATTTAAACAGTTGCTCCAGATCGTTGAGCATACTGAATGATTCGGCTTCCTCCCCGCCCTAAATCAGTACGAGAGGAATCCAACAAATTCAGTTTTGTGTAACATTGAAATCCCTATGGAATAGGTGAGGACGTGACATCCAGTATTTGGATGAGTAGCGGTTTATAACAGTCTCTTTTTGTTGAGAAGTAGTTATTGGTAATCAAAAAAAGGCATGAAAATCTTTCTGTTAGGAGGACAGTAGCAGAAGCATAAGAATATTGTAGTAGAAGGAGAAAGATTTTAAGGCCACAGAACATCGAAGTTAGGATGATCGAGAATTCTCTGAAGCATGGGGTTATTATGGAATGTCTTATATTTTACCAAAGGCACATACTTCCACTTCCAAACGGAAATTATAAAATAAGTTATAGTTGATATTTAAAGAGTTCTGATAGAGATCGAATTCCTTAGCCACTGGGTTCTCAGACAAGCAGCTAATAAATTTAGGTTTAGAGTTAGAGAGGTAGTATTCTGGATGCAGAGTTAGAGTGCCAGGCATTGATGTTGGTAAAGTCAAAGAGAGAAGCCAAGCCTGTGCAAAACTGCTATCATACACGCACACGCACACGCAATCACAAAAAAAAAAAGACAACTCAAATAGACAAAGAACCCAAAGGAAGAAATGAGGTAAAAT
Organism: Trachelipus rathkii; assembly: GCA_015478945.1. Lineage (NCBI taxonomy): Eukaryota > Metazoa > Arthropoda > Malacostraca > Isopoda > Trachelipodidae > Trachelipus > Trachelipus rathkii. The sequence continues at coordinate 4,510 of JABUQX010130207.1, forward strand.
TTATTTTCTTGTTTGGTTAACGTCTAAAATTAAATTTTAAGACGATAAACCCCTATTTACGAAATATTAAATAATGAATAATCCAGAACTTTAAAACACTCACAGCACTCCCGAAATTGCGTACAAAAAAAATACTTATTGATCAACTAAAAAAAGTAGATAAATCTGTATAAATTGTTATAATATTGGCTGTCCAAATAGGTAAATTTTGCCGCTAAAGACCAAGTTGGAGAAACGCTAAAATCTAAGTTAAAAAGGAAATCGGGGAAAAAAAAAAAACATAACTTAGTACTAGCTATCTATATCGACTTGATTTATTATTGAATCTAAAAGTTTCTCAGGATTTTTCTAAAAAAGAACGAAGGGTCCGCTAAGTATCGGCCATTTTCACCGATACGCGACTACCGATACCGATCAAAAAATGGCCCCGATACTACAGTAGGTACTTCGATTAATTCCTGATTACCCGGATTACTATCTGGTACATCTATTATTAATATTAAGATGAGCCCTTGAGAGACACGGGTTTTTCCCCCAATAAAAAGGAAAAGTTGGAAGTGAGACTTATTGGGGTTTTTCATGGCATGTATTATCATTATCATTATTCTATTATATTCAAGATCTTGACCACTTCTGCTGTGAAGATGGAGTGAAGAAATTACTTTTTCCTGGCAAAGTGGTAGTTATTATTCAATTTTTATTAATTATTATTATTGTTCATTATTTTAATTATTACTTATTATTATAATTATTATTATTTACTTTTATTGACTTTTATTTTATGTCTGACGGGTATCATTTGTTTTTGTGTAGCAAATTCCTATATCATGCCCTTAGCATTTATTATTATGTTTATTATTTTTTCATAAAAGCCTAATCACAGAAACAGGTTATTAATGGTCGCCTTCAAAGCTGTTATTGGTTATGTAAAGTTATTTCGGCAGATGTATAAATACTTTGTGATATGGTTTTTTGTTATGTAATTCATGTTTAATTTAAACAGGTTTGTTGCAAGTCGGGGGTTTTTTCGCCCTCGCGATCCAGCCAGTCCAGAAAGTCTACTTTAAAATACAAACTTCCGGAAGAAGCTCCTTAGGTTTTAAGCTAGTGTATTAAATAGAACACCACAGAACTAAAATAAAAAAATACAAAACATGTTCTTTCCGATAATTCGGCTTTGCAACGAGATTGCATCTGTTTCCATTTTCAAAGAAATTACCGCGGGTTTCCTCCGTTCTTGAGTGTCTTCTATTTGTTTTATTGCAAATGGTAAATTGTTATATAATCTTAACAAAAACCTAAAAACATCAACCTAGGAGTGCCCGTAAAAATATAAAATTATATTTTTCACTGCCCAGAATATGTCGATTCTTAGAAATAAAAGCTGCTAATCGGAGGGGCTTTAAAAAAAATTTTCACATTCCCTGTATAATTGTGCATCGTACATGCTGCCGTGTGCCTTTTGTGCTGAATTCGGCTCCTAAAGTACGAGGGAAAGTAATTTTTTTTCAACAAAAGTTTTCAAACTCCTATGAAATTCATAGGAAGTAAAATATAAAATAATTATATTTTCAAATGTCCTAAATGTTGAAAACTAAAATAAAAATTAGTAAGTGCTTAACCACAACGCCTAAAATGTATTACGGGGGTAAAAAATTTCGGCCCTTAAGAGTATCAGGAAAAAAAATCTTTTCTTAAATTTTCAAAGAAGTTTTAACCAATTTTCCCTCATAAAAATTATTCAGGAATTTAATTTAATAAACTAAAAAAATGATTAATAAAATTTAAAAACCTAACCAGACTTATTTTCCACAAACAGCGGATGGTAACATAGGAACTGGTAAGCTGGCCACAACTTCTCAGGCAACTTCCAGAGTAAAAGTGACGGCGCTGGAATGGACCCGGTCATAGGCGAGGAGAGAGGGGGGGAGAAAGTGGGGGTCGAGAGAGAAGGGGTGGCGTTCTCATGGGTGATAAGGAAAAAAAAAAAAAAGTTTCCAGAAAGCTCTCTCCTAATATTTAGGTGTGATTTGTCTTATTGAAATATTGGTGTTTTTTTATAAAAAAAAAAGAGAAAAGAGAAATCCAGGAAAAATAGAGATGATACATTTAAAATTCGTTGCTAAAAAAATAAGGGATCAATAATATTTTTTTTACAATTTTATCAAGAACTGCTGTCCGGCAACTTCGATTAATTTATCTGCAGTAAAAAAGGGGGAGGTTATATTTTCAGCATGGTCGGCGGGGGGGGGGGGGGGTTTAGGAGGCATCATATCGAGGAGTAGGGGTGGAGAGCTTGGGGTAGGAATAAAAAGGAATAAAAATATTAAAGTGATGTAAGATGAACAGATATTCAAAAATAGTAAATTAAGATTTGAGAGAAAAAAATAAAGAAATAAAAATACTTCTTTATTTAATTTCTATGACAGATTCCTCTCTGTTATATATATATATATATTATATAATATATATATATATATATATATATATAAATATTATATATATATATATATATATATATATATATATATATATATATATATATATATATATATATATTATTATTATTATATTATTGTACATACACTTTTGTCCCGCTTGAGCGGGGTAGTGGTGCGTACAGCCTCCCTCATTCACACCCCCCTCATCTCCCCCTCACCCACCTCCTCCACCCCCCTCTATCTCTCCGCCAACACCCCACCCTCTTCCTCCCCCATCCCTCCCTCCTCCATCATCTCCTTTATTCTCCATCCACCTCCTTCTTTGTCTCCCCCTTCCTCTCCTTCCTATCCTCCGCCTCCAACTCTTTAACCACTCTCTGCTACCTCCATTCTCACTAAAATGCCCCATACCATTTAACATTCCTTTCTCCGCTTTCCCACCAGAGACCATTCTCCAAATCACACCTCTCCTCACCACCCTATTCCTATGGCCTCTCGCCTTCTGGCTACACCCCACAAACCGCTCTCCAACCCTTCATCTACAAATACTTCCAATCTTTTTTCCTGGACTAGCATTCAGAAACCCCCACGTTTCACACCCATTCAACACCGCTGGTACACAGATTTTTTTCAAACATACTTATCTTAACTTTCCGTGATAGATCCCTCCCTTTCCATATTTCTCTCAGACCACTCCAAGCCCTCATTTCCTTCACCTATTCTATGTTCTATCTCCTCCTTCATTCCTCCCCCCTTACCCAACTCCATCCCTAATTTAAAAATCTTTACTTCTTCCAATACTATACCCCCTACTCTAACCTCTAACCCCTCCCCCCTCCTCACTTTCCTCCTCCTTAAACACTAACACTTTACTCTTACCTGGATTTATTTTTAGCCTTTGTTCACACACTCTCTCAAACTCCCTCACCAAATACCTCAGCCCCTCCGGGTTCTTCGCCACTAGGGCAGTATCATCCGCAAAACAGTATCATGTTCACTTCCCTTCTATCATTTCCATTCATCAATTCCACCCCCCTCCCCTCCCTCACCATTCCTTTGCAAACACTCTCCATAAACAAATTGAATAGCCACGGCGACATTACACACCCCTGCCTCAATCCACACACCATCCCGTCCCAAACATCTCACTCTCCCCTCCTAACACTCTCACACACATTCTACTATTCCTATAAAAAGCCCTAATACCTTTCCCTAAATTACCCCCCACCCCCTTTTCCTCCAACACCCTCCACAATTCACGCCCTATTCACTCTACATATGCTTTCTCTAAAATCTAAAAAACATCCATACACTTTCCCTTTCCTTCCTATACCTTTGCTCCACAAGCATCTTTAGTGTGAACACTTGGTCCACACACCCTTCCCATCCTAAATCCTCCTTGTTCTTCCCCTATCCTCCCCTCCGTTAAACCTCTTACTCTCTCAATCAGTATTCTTCCGTACACTTTCCCTACCAAACTTAAAAGACATATACCTCTATATTTCCCACATTCCATCCTATCCCCTTTCCCTTATACAGGGAACCAAACAACCATCCTCCCAACCCTGTGGTACCTCACCACTCCTCCAACATATGTTATATAACCTATGCAACCATTCCCTCCACCCCTAAACCTCCCTTCTGCAACATTTCCATTCTCACCATACCATCCAGACCTGCGGACTTCCCTTTTTTTTCCTTTATTCACGGCCCTAATAATTCCTCCATTTGTATTTCATCCTCCCTCCCCTCCCCACTTCGTTTCCACCATCCTCAGCCTCTTGCATACTACCTCCCGCTACCCCAAACCCCTTCATTCATAGTCCACTAAAATACTCCCCTCCCACCTCTCCCTCACCTATCCTCTCCTCCTATCCAATCCCCATCTCCTCCCTTAATCCTCTCCCCCAACCTCCTCCTCCTTCTTTTTTATTTAACCTCTTTCCAGAACATTTTACTCCCCGATTCAATTTTTCCGTCACTTTTCTACACCATTCCTCTTTGCTCTTCTCTTCGCCCTCTCCACCCCCCTCTTTGCTTCCACTCAAACCCTTCTATATTCCTCCCAGCTATCTTCTCCCCTCTTCCAACATTTCACATAAGCCTCCTTTTCCCTTTTCACCACCTGCCTTCACCTCCTCACTCCCCATTTCACTCCCTTTCCTTCCTGCTTGCACACCACCTTTTTAACTTCCACATACCTTCTAGCCTCTTCACATACTGCCTCTTCCAACAATCTCTTCCACTCCCTCCTCCACCTCCCAATTCCCGTCCCTCTCCATGCGTTTTCCACCAGTCCTCCATACTCTCCTAAACTCCCTTTTACATACTATCTCCTCCAATTTTTCCACCTTTTTCACTTCTACTCTCCCTCTTTTCTCCCCTTTCCCTCACCGTCACCTCTCCTCCCACCCTTATCCTGGCAATCACCAAATAGTGATCCGATATCCCCCTCCCCGCCCCTCTAAACACATTTACATCTAATAATCTACCTCTATCTTTTCCATTTACACACACATAATCTAGTCTCCCGCCTTCCCCCGTTGATCTCACTCTTCCATGTATACTTATGATTATCATTTTTTTTGAACCAATATTCCCCCCTATCATTCTTCTTTCAACACATAACTCTATCAGACTTTCTCCATTATCATTCCTCTCCCCTACCCCAAGGTCCTATTATTCTTCCCACCCCCTTCCTTCCCACTCCTGCATTCAAATCTCCCAAAAGACAAATTTTTTCATTTACCCCCAAAACCTTTTCCAACACTCATTCAATTCCTCCCCAAAATCTTTCTCTCTCTCTCCTCTCTTCAGCTTCCATTCACTGGTGCAGTATGCACATATAAAAACCCACATTTCCCCCCCGAATTTCCCTTTTACCCACATTATCCTAGGAACTCACCTGGTACACAATCTCACCTTGTCCCACATCTCTTTCCTCATAACTATTCCAACCCCTTCCCTCGCCCTCACTCTCTCGTTCACCCCTGATATCATACCCTTGTATTTTCCGAAATCCAACTCCCTCTTTCCTTTCAACTTAGTTTCTGTTATCCCTAACACATCCAACCTTTTTTCTTCAAACATTAACCCCACTCCCTCCCTCTTCAAATCCTCGTTTACCCTCTCACATTCATACACCCCATCCTAATTACCACTTTCCTCCCCATCTTTCCCTACTTCTATATATAACTCAATCAGGCTGTACGCTTTACGGGACCCCCCACCTTAGGTGCTTCCCAACACCTAGGGCTACCACCCCGCTCACCACAACCCACAATAACAATAACAAGATACGTTAAAATAATATAAAAACAATAAAAGGTTAAAACACTCTCAGTTTATATCTATTCCCCCACCCTCTTCCTCCTCCCCCCTTCCTCCCTTCCCTCCCCTCCCCCGCCTCCCTTTCCTTTTCCTTTAAAATTCCCGTTAAAACTTAATTATCTATTAAAAACCTTTATTTACTTATTATTTATTTAAAATTCTCTAAAATTTGATATTTGCCACAAATATTTCCCCACACCGACAGATATATTTCCTTTTATGTCAACAATATATACAATTCAATATTCAAACCTTGTTTAAGTTTACAAAATAAATAAATGATATCGGGATAATACTTCCTTTATTTATAAGTTTCCGTACGTCGGTTCCAATGTGAACTGTCCTTGTTAGAAATGGATACTAAGTTTTACTGAGATTTCCTATCCCAGTCCTCGTTACTATTACGTCCGATAATCCGTCTGGCCGATTTGATCTTGGCCTATTATCCTGATCAACTGTAGTCCTAATTCCAGACCTAAACCAAGTCCCAAATTTAGCCCAAATCAGCTTCTAAGTTACGTTTTCGAACCAGAAGATCACAAATTAAAAGAGCTTTTTGCTCATAACTTTTTTAAACAATAAATTTTAATCAACTTGTTCAAACGACGGGTTTTAGATATCTTTGTTTATAAATCATTTAACAAAGTAAATATTTGTAATTAAACACCTAGGCGTAATTCAGCCTAAATCAGCTTCTAAGTTACGTTTTCGAACCAAAGGAGCCCTCTATTGCTAGGCAGCAATTAATCCTGTTCTTATCGCTGGAGAAATGGTGATCTTCCAGTTTGCACTCTAGTTGATGTGAATCCAAAGTATCGAAAGGTGATTCTTGTTGTATTTATTGTTCTAAAAATCTTCCTGAATTGAATACAATACTCCAAGATTTCAAAGAAGGTAACGATCTTCGCGAAAAAATGCACTTTAGCATATATCAGCAATACTCAATAATAAGAAAAAGGTTACACATCAACTAGTCACAGATTATGTTTACCAAAGATGCAAACAAATTCGATCACAAATTAAAAGAGCTTTTTGCTCTTAACTTTTTTCAAACTTTTTAACTTTTTTCAAACAATAGATTTTAATTAACTTGTTCAAACGACGGGTTTTAGATATCTTTGATTATAAAAACATTTAACAAAGTAAATATTTGTAATTAAACACCCATGCGTAAAAAGCAAAACTTTTCCTTTTTGTAAATTAAAACAGTAGACAACAGATCAGGCACGTCCGACTCCCACGGAAGCTCAAAGCTATATCTCATATATATATATATATATATATATATATATACATATATATATATTATATATATATATATATATATATATATATATATAATGTATCTATATAGGGTCCATATATATATATACTATATATATATATTATTATATATATAATATATATATATATATATATATATATTATATAGATATATTATATGATATATATATATATATATATATATATATATATATATATATATATATATATATATATATGTAGTGGAGACCAAGTGACGAGGGCATGAATAAGTACGGTCACTTGACCTCCAGATGAAAAAGTAATTAGTATTATCAAAGTTAATAAAATAATAAAAACAGTGAGAAAATGAAAAAGAAATTATGCGATATCTACCTGAAGGAGATATTTAAAAGAGCCATTTAAGCTTTCTTGCTACTGGCAGGGTACAGGAAGGAGGGACCACCAGTTTGTTCCAAATGCTGACTGGGTTGTGTCCAAGTAAAGAATAGATCACTTAGGCAGATTTAGTAAGAGGGGAGAATGAAAAAGAAGTAAAAAGATAGTTTTATTTACACATATATGCAACAAAAGTAGTAGAGTTATATAGTTAGTTTCATTCAGCAGTTATCCGGGATTACTAGGGGGATAGCTTGAGCTTTATGATTACGAAGCAGATCAGACTCCAGCACTAGTATGGAGTATGTTTGCTTGATTTTATAATTTCTCTTAAACTTAGATAAGTAGATTATTATATAGTTGAGAAGGTTCCAGATACAAAATGTATACACTTGGGAAACAATCTCAACGAAACAGGGATGCCTTAGTCAAAATTAAGAGCCAAAACAAAAAAAGAAATTACACAATTAAAAATGATTCCTGCGTTGTCTATAATGAAGACCTAAACAAAACTGGAAATTAAGATGATTTTTGGCGGTCTATTATCGCCCAAAATAAGACGATTCCGGCGATGATTATCGCCCAAAAATAAGATTGAAGAATAAGACTGGATCTTGTCCAATCGGAGGTTGAACCCAAAATAAGAACCCTATAAAAATATAGGTAAAATTAACTTTATAAATTATGATATGGAAGTTATTTAAGTTATTTAATTATGAGACAATTTATGAAAACAATTAATTAAAGTAATTGAAATAAGAGATAGATCTTACCCTAACGATAAGGACGTCTGTGAGGGGTCTTGTTTAAGAATGACTCATGGATCCAGAAGAGATCAAAGGTTTGGTAAATCTTGGGTAAGTACTATAAACAAGGGAATGAGTGAGTACTTTCATGTATAAATGTTAATAAATGTGACTTAGAAGTTCAAGACATGATTACATACCTGGGAGAATTTTGATAAGCAAGTGTTTCCTACGTTCATGAATAAGTCTCTGTGTTTAAGGACTAGGACATCATTAATACTTTGATACTTTAGCAAGTATTCATTCCTCACATTAATAGCTACTTGTCATTATTAGAATAAAATTATAAAGGGCTACTGAAATTAGAGAAACTGTTTTAATTACCCATATAAAATCCAAGAGTAAAGACTAAATAAAACAAAAAATAATTTTCTCATGCAGCAGTTTAACATTAATGAATGTACTATCTTATTCTTTTAGAATAAGAATTCCATTCTAGATTTTGGTCACATTGTGAAACTACTATAAATAAATAAATTTGACCTGGACTCCACAATCACCCTTACACTCTTCCCCACTAAGCTTAAAAACCCCACCTTACTTTCGAAGGCATAATAAATGACAGAGCATAAACTTAGTTTTCCGAGGTAGAGATAGAGGACGATTTGGTATATTTGGAGTCAGGTGTCTAAATTTATTAAACACCCTAAAACCATTAGAAGGATTATTAGTGTGTAGGTTCTACTATTAGTAAGTTATACCTTACAAACCATACAAATTAATTGGAAATATGATAGGACAGGTACAGTAAAAGTAAGAACAGTAAGAATTAGAAAAGCAGCGGATCTTCTTAGGAGATGTGATGGGAAATACAAAAAAATATATTAGTATTTTGGCATTGATAATAAATAGATTTATTAAAATTATTTTTCGGCAAAGTATTATCTTTTAGATAATACGTTTATAATTATACATAATAATTCAACTTAGAAGTAGAAAAAATTCTTTTTTTATGGTCCATATTAACCATTCATTAGAAATATTGCGATCCCCATATCAGTATCAGTAAATTGTGACATGGGTAGTAATTCTTATATTGTTATAGAAAGCATTCGGATATTGGTATCAATATGGTATCATTAAGTATATCCATCACCTTTATCTATTGTATAAACATAAGATAATGGCGATGTGACAGCATAAATAAATATAATATTCTACTAATTAAGAATATAAACTGAAAATGGTACCTTACATTACTTAGTACATTACCACCTGATGTCTTCGATTGTTTGGAAATCTTCAGATGACTGCTACATGGTATCTAGAGACATCATCTGAAATGTGAGACTAACACCCTCCTACTCCCTTGCAACATCGTCATAAAACCATGACCATGAGTCAAGGTTTCGGAGGAAAATATATGTATGGCTATATAAGTTCTCCATATATATATATATATATATATATATACATATATATATATATATATATATTTACATTATATATATATATATATATATATATATATATATATATATATATATATATATATATATATATATATATATATATATATATATATATATATATATATATATATATATATATATATATATATATATATATATATATATATATATATATATATATATATATATATATATATACATACATACATACATACATACATACATACATACATACATACATATATATATATAATATATATATATATATATATATATATATATATATATATATATATATATATATATATATATATATATATATATATATATATATATATATATATATATATATATATATATATATTAGGGATGTACCGATACCAGAAAAGAGGCCGATACCGATACTCTATTTTTTTAGGTACCGATACCGATACTTTAATTAATATAATAAATACACAGTAATAAGATAGAACATTTGTGTACTGCTAGGCAGCTCAGATTGCATTCCCTGTACAAACAATACTTAGTCATTTATATTTCATATTTGGTTGTGCCCAAGTATATTTATTTTATAAATTAAAATAGTACCTTTAAGGAATAATAATTGCAAATATAATATTAATAACTTTTTTATGTTTGTGTTTATTTAAAAAATATTCCATTTCCATTTTCAAGTAAGTATTAACAAAGTTTAGCTACTAGCTTTTATGTTTTAACATGATTACAATTTACAAGAAGAAGATTCTTTAACTAGCTACAATATAAAGAATAAAAATAATGAAAGAGACCTCAATTAATCAGCCGAAAAGTTAAAATAAAAAAACGCTATTACTCAAACATGACATAATAAAATACTCCTTTAAGATAGATATCATTCAATACTCAAATTCAAAAATTTACAAATTGTGATGCAAAAACATTAAGCTTTCACTAGTATCTGGCGAGAGACTGTTCCTTTTTGGGGTGTACATTCCTAATTTCCTACCTACACTATAAATACGCTCTCTTTCGACTGATGAAGGAGGTGCTGATAATTATTTGCCTGCAAGCACTGATAATAATGAAAACCTTGGCCCATTTTCATGCCACAGCATGAAAGGATTCTCTTCTGTAGGCAGCATCTCATGTTTTCGTAGAGCCTCATCTCCTCTTTCACAGACTGCAAATTTGAATTATCTTTGCTCCTTGATGAATATTCATGGTGTGATTCCTTTGAAGGTGAATGAGATGTCAATGCAATTTCGGCCATGAACTTATCAAAAGTCTAACATATCCAAATCCTCATCTTCAGTAGGTTTGTTGCTGAAAAGCCACCATCGTCACTATCAGTGCTGTTCTGTTGCCAGGGGTTGCAGATAAGGCGGCTTCCACTTCTCTGTCTCTCTCTTTTTTTTTTTTTTCTTTTTTTTGTCAAGGAGCAAGCTCCTCGGTTATACTATTTTATTGCATCTAGAAGTGGTTCACCGTCGGGGATGCTGCCATTCTTGTGGGGTTCCAGCTAGCTTAAGAATTCCTTATTAGAACCTTTTATTTATTTATTTTTTACAGTTGTCACCACCGCTCAAGGGCAGAGTTATTCAAGGGGTGGGTGTTGAACGCCTCAAAAATCCATCTAACGCAAATTACGCAGATGAGCACAGACGCAGGCTTTAAAGTGAGGGAAATTAAATTGAGTAGGAAACACAGATGATGGAAGAGAATTCCACAGAACATAGGTGGCAGGAAAGAAAGAAGCACCGCAGAGAACCAGTCTGGAGTTACTAACATCAACACCTAACATCACAAAACTCATGTGCTGACACAGCACCCCTTGTGCTACGAGGGCGTCGTAAAGGTGGTGGTACGCGAGTGGATAGTTCCCTCGAGCACTTGCCTGTACAGTACCTATAAAAAAGGGATAAAGCACCAACATCGCGCCGCAAATATATAAGGGTCAAGTGAACTAGAAAGTAGGACAGTTTATAAGTCTTTTGGCCTTTGACTCGACCCTATCCAAAAGCGCGGATAGACCAAGGCCCCGCCCCCACATATGAAAGCAATTACTCCCACATACAAAGGGCGGATGAGACCCTTCTATAGTTGGGATAACTGAGAAGAGGAAAAAAAGTCTCGCACTCGTAGAACTCCCAGTTTCTTTGAGGCCACTAGCAACCACTGTGATTTGAGGTTTTCAAAACATTTTTTGTTTATGTTAGGCCAAGGATGTTTATATTGTCAACAGGAGAGACAGAGAGAACCGTCGAAGAGATAAAAAAGTTAAGTGTCTTAGAAAGAGATTTGTAGAAGTTGGGTTTTAAAGAATTAATTTCACAAGGTTGAGAGACCCCAAGCGGAAATTCTATCCAGATCAGTGAGGAATAGAATCGGAAAGATTAAAGCGAGAGCAATTCTAGAAGTAAGAGGGAGCAGAATTTATATGAGTTGAAGAATGAAGGGTCAAGTCCACCGACATATGAGTGGATAGAGTTGATGTGCAGGTGAGAAGATCATTGATGAAAGCAGGAATAAAGTAGGAGATAAAACAGAACCCTGAGGAACACCACTATTGACAAAAAGAAGAGTCGCCCCATCAACAACAGCGAAGAAGAAGCGATTTGAAAGAAAGCTAGACATAAGTAAGCAAGAGAAGAAGGAAACCCAAAGGAGCTGAGCTTGGAGCGTGCCATACCCGGTCAAAATGCTTTGGATATGTCAAAAGCCGCTACCACACAAGTCTTCCCGTAGTTCTAAGGGCCGGAAAACCATAAATCTGTTAAATA
>JABUQX010130208.1:2500-17528 GCA_015478945.1 Trachelipus rathkii
TATATATATACACTAGTATATCTGAGTAACAGATGCTACAATTTGATTCATAAAATAAGCATGTAAGTTTATGAAATAAACATTTACATTCAACTCATGACATTATTTTTAAGTAGAAAAGGAAGAAAAAAAAAAATAAAAAAAATAAAATAAAAAAAGAAATTAGCCAATACAAACAAAATAAATGATTTTGTAGCAATAAAAAAAACTAGCCTCTGAACTCTGAACTCTTTCGAATTAAAGATACATGAGCATCAGAAATTTTCTGAAATTTTCAGGAATACATGTGCAAACAGAAATGAGATTTCTAAAATACTGACCAACCGTGAAAGGCCTACCAAGCATTATTATTTAAAATTCATTCTCACGACAACCTATTTTTCTTTCTAAGTCTCGTAAAGCATCGGAAGCAATACAGTCTCTTCCTTTTTCATTTTTTCTTTCTTTGAGCAAAAACACAAAATATATTGCATTAGATTCCTCAAAAGTATAAAAAGATAAAGAAAAAAGAGCTTTATTTTTATGCACTATAAAACATTCTACGAGGTCTTACTCGTAATATTATGAGAAATTGCTAATCATATCTAACGTCTAAATATATCAATAAAACTATTCCAACATCCAGGACACATTAATTTGAGGGCAGGACAGATTTAATGAGGTGTTTCGTCATATTTTGTTTTTAACATTTTTAAATAATTTCTTAAGTTTCCTTTATAAAAGCATTTATTTTTATTCCATTTTATTTGCCTTACCGGCTCTCTTTCACACACCTATACACACACCAATATATATATATACTCACAATATATATATATATATTACTACTACCAATATTATATATATTATATATATATATATATATAGGTTAGATCGTATATTATATTATATATTAGTTATATACTATTATATTATATAATATATATATATATAAATTATATATATTACGTATATATAATATATATATAATATATTAGTTATATTATCTAGCTAAATAGTATATATATATTATATATATATATATATATATTTTAGTATATGTATATATATCCATTATATATATCATATTACCTAGTTATCTAATAAGTATATATATATATAATAGCTAGTATATATATATATATAGTATCAGTTATAATAAATATTATATATATTATACAAAGGTGGGCGACCGTTAATGGAGAAGACAGTTAGACGGGTCGTTACATGTCTTAATCGCGTTAACAAAAATAATTTAACGGCGTTAAACTCATTTAAAGCGTTTATCGGTAATGAAATGGTAGCGGAACGTGTACTGTTTTTAATACGTTAACGTTGAACCGTCTTCCCAAATGTTATATTTTTTTTTTTCCACAGTTTTACACGGCTAAAACTCACAGGGCAGGCCCTATTATGGAGGGGTGTTGCACGCCAAAATTCATACCGCTAGCGCAAATTACGCAGTTGAACATAGACCAGGCTTTAAAGTGAGGGGAGATTAAATTCAGCAGGAGAACATGCAGACTATAGGAAGAGAGTTCCCACAGAACAGTGGTTACGGCAGGGAAAGAAGAAAGCACCGCAACGAACTAGCCTTGGAGTTACCCAATATCTACACAAAACTCGTGTGCGGACACAGCAGCACCTATAGCTTTGTGCTACGAGGGCGTCGTAAGGTGGTGGTAGGGCGAGTGGTAATGCTCAATCGAAGCACCTGCCGCTGGATACCTATAGAAAAGAGTAAAGCACCAACATCGCGCCGCAAAAGATAGAGGGTCAAAGTGAAGTGGAAAGTACATAACAGTTATAAGCTTTTGGCTTTTGACTCGACCGCTGTCCAAAAGCCGGGTGAAACGCAGAGCCCCCGAGATATGAGAACAGTACTGTTTATACAAGGGGTGAGAGAAGATCACCTTGTTATATAAAGCTGGAGTAAACTGAGAAGAGGAAAAAAGATTCGCAGTCTAAAAGAACTCCCAGTTTCTTTTGAGGCCGCCCACGAACGTTGTGATGTGAGGTTTCCAAGACATTTTTATTGTTTATTTTAGTAGTCCAAAGGATGTTTTAATAATATTAAAAATATTGAAAATCATAAACCGTCAAAAAAATGAGGAACATTGTCCCTGAGTCATATTTTTAGAGAGAGACAATTTGTAAGAAGTCGGGTTTTTAAAGAATTAATTTTTCACAATGTTGAGAACGACCCCATCCCCGCAATTCTATCTAGAATCAGTCGAGAATAGAATCGGAGAAAGATTAAGAACGAGAGGCAATTCATAGAAAAGTAAAAAGATGGAGCAGAATTTGAAAATGAGTTGAAGAATGAAGGGTTCGAAGTCATCGGCATGTGAGTGGATTGAGTTAGATATGTGCAGGTGAGAAATCATTAATGAAAAGTATTAAAATTAAAATAGGTAAAATAAGGCCAAACCCTGAGGAACTCACTAATGACAGTGAAAAGAAGAAGTCGCTCCATCAACCAGAGGCGATGTTTAGCGACTTGAAAGAAAGCTAGACGATAAGTATAAGCAAAGAGAAGGAGGAAACCCAATAGGAGGGGAGCTTTTGAAGAGCAATGATGCGTGCCATATAACCCGGTCAAGTGCTTTGGATTATGTCAAGCGCCACTACGGCAAGCCCCCGTAGTTCCTAAGATCGGAAAACCATAAATCTGAGTATTAAATCGGAAGTATATATATTTCGAGCCAGTAGACTTGAAACACCAAAAGCCGTACTGACGATCGGAAAGTGAAAGAGAATGAAATTTCCAATGGTCTATGGATAAGTGTTATGATAAAGAAAGGCAGCGTGATCATTATGATAGAATACACTGAGAGCTATAGGGCGATAGTTAGAAAGGATCAGAGCGGCTTCCCTTTTTTCGGAAATAGGTTGGACATGTGCGTGCCTTCCAACACTGAGGGAAAGTGCTAGTAATTAAACATTGAGAGAATAAAGTTGAACGAGGGGCGGTGTCAGCAACGTAAGCACATTCCCTCAAAAATTTCGGTTTTTTTCCAACCCTGTGTTAAACATTTACTAAAACGGGAATAATAACCGAGTGTAAGAATAAACACATCTTAAGCCATTGAGAGGAGAGTTTAGGAAATTTTGGAGAAAAAAAAGTTTTATCTCTTATCGAAATCGAATCTAATACAATTTAAAACTGTTACTAAGAAAATTTTATTATTAAACTTCGTGGAATTAAGGTAACGGTTAACGATGTAGGGGGAAAATTTTAACTTCTTAACGGTAATTCCAAAATGGTAAGGCTTTATTTTTATATTTATTAAAAATTTTTACAAGAGTCTTCATAAGAGTTGAATTTCGTAAGCCTTTCGTCCTTAATTTTACTGGACCCATCCTCATAACGAATTTTATTTGAAGACTAAATAAAATTATCAAGGGTTTTTTGTAAGATATGTAAACAGTTGAAATAATTGTAAAAGTAGTTTAAAATTTAAGTAAAATTTGCTTTTATTTTATTTGTAAATAGGTGAAGTAGGTAAAAATGTTGTTTAGTGTGGGATTGAACGTATATTCTCCTTTTTTGTAGGTTTGAAATTAGGAAGGTTCTGTATGCATAGTGATTCTTAGGAGTTACATTCTTACCACCCACACCTTTTTTCAAAAAATATAAATAAGCAAATTTTACTTAAATTTAATACTTTTCATTCCTTAACAAAATTTTCAATGAAGGTACATAATAGGAACCATTTTCGTGATTATTTTTTTAAATCGTATGAGGAGGGTCCAGAAAATTAAGTGACACGAAAGCATTACGAAAATTCAATCATCTTAATAAACACATAGTTTTAATTTAAATATACACATAGAATTCTTCTAATTTAATTATAAGACAAAAAAAAGACGTCTATCTGATTTTCTTACAACTATCAATTCGTTCTGCCGTCGAATTATAATAACATTTTATTTCATTTCATTAATCATGCATGTAATCATTATATATTATACCTTTAATTCAAGAAGAAAATTACCCATTTGCGCGGGAGAGGACCTTCCTATGTTTCTTTGATGCCTCCGTGAACACAAGTTAAAGAGTGGGCTTAAGGCGCTTTAACAGTCCATAAGGCCAATTTTTTTTTGAGCTTTAGTTTGTTACCGCATAGAGGCGAATTTAACTTTTGGGTTCTTTCATACCCTTCCCAATTTTATTTAGTCCTCGAATGATCGAGGCTTTATTTTATTATTCTTGTTTCTTAGTTTCGTATTTTGTATTCTTATTCTCGCTGGAATAATCTTTGAATTATCACATTTTTTAGAGAAAGCGTTTTCTTACTTTGCTTTTGGCGGTTCTCATTCATTGTGGGTAGAGTTTTCGTTTCTCTACCCTATCCCCCATATAAAGCAGGTCGAAGCTTTCTTGTATTTGAATTGTTGACGATCTTCTTCTTTTTTTTTATTTTTTTTCTAAGTTCTTAGGTGTTTTGACTGTTTTTGATTGATTTTTTTTTTTTTTTTTTTTTTTTTTTTTTTTTTGTGAAAACGAGGTTTATTTGTAGTGGTGGACGACAAATTTTTTTATTTTGTTGTAGCTGTCTTTCACTCCTACGCAGTTTTTTTTATTATATCAATATTGACTCTCAAGACTTTGTTTTAATAACTTCACTTGGGTAGTCATTATTATTATATTATTACTATTTATTATTTAATTATCCTTTGACTCCTTTTTATCAGAACAGGTTGGTATTTATATTTAAGTCACGATACTGGGCATCACATGTATCCAGAGCGAGAATGATGAGATCTTATCAATTAAAACCTATTGAATTTAGATTCATACATACCCGGTAAATGTAAATAAATATGATGGAAGGTGGTATAGAAAAATGTTGATGTTATTTCTTTATTAACAATTCTTTTTTATAATTGTTTTGATCGCAGATCATAATAGATAATTTTTATTTTATATAATACAATAGGATTTTATGTCATTGAGCAATTTGACCACATTTTTCAGTGAGTAATCAAATCCGTAAAATATTTAGTATTGTATATTTATTAGAATGACTTTGCACAAGGGCGAAAGCTATACGTTTCGATGTATTGGGCTAGATTTTGGATCGCATTCTTCTCTAATTTTTATATTCATATTATTTTCAACTTGTGATCAATACTACGTATCAAATCTGACACTACAAAAGATCTTATTATAAGAACATTTTAGTACAGAACACTTTAATTTTTATTACAAAATAATGGATTTTTAGGTAGCCTGGGACAAAACCCAATGCGCGCCTCGCGGTCACTGAGATGTCGTTGGCCGAACATAACTTGCGTATTCCCTCCGATACCAGATTTTGCCGGTAGGAGAAAAGACCTCTATTGGTGACTTATAAAGATTTTAAATAATACAAACAAAATACTTAAAAACAGTTATGTGTGATGTTATAAGATGTAAGTAAATTTTTTACCGGTACCTTAATAAAACACATAACGATTGGAGCTTTGTCTCCATAAGAGTTCTAGCTTTAACAAATATACTAAATAGATTGTAAAAGCATTATTTATATAGATACTATACGAGGTACATATATTATATGTATATATATATATATATATATATATATATTATATAAATTATATAATATATTAATATATATTATATATATATTAATATATATTATATATTATTTATATATATATATTATATATTATAATATAATATTATATATAGTATATATCCTTACAAAATTATTCAAATTCTAAACACCGTGTCCCGCAATTGTAATTGCAGGGTGGTGTCAATCGCAGATGTATTTTTCATACTCCTACGACAAGTGTTCACCATAGGAAGAGTAAAATGGCAAAAGAAGGTTCCCAGCTTCAAAAGCCATGCGAAGATAATCTTTCATATTGACCAACTGCGTTGAAACCTCCACTTTTAGACCAAAAAAATTATTCATAGCAGCTTATTTATTAGTATACAGAAAAAATTATATTTTTATTCATTTATGTCAAAAAGAATTGATCCGATAATATTTGCCGCTCCTCAAATAAATTATTTAGGATACCGCTTTTATTTGTCTAGTTTAATATCATTAAAATTTCAAAAAGAACTGAATTAAAAATTTTGTTGCTCCTCCTCTGAAGTTGTTTTATAAATAAATAAATTTTCATTATTATTTAATCTGATTTTAATTTCAAATTTTTTTATCGAATAAAAATTTTTAAAATATTTAAGTAAGATTTTTAATAAGAGCTAAGGATCTTAAAGTAGGATATGAAATATGATTTCAAAAAAATGACCACATTTTCTTTAACTCTGGAAATCCTGACAAAACAAAACACCTTCCTAAGATATTCTCTTTATAGTTCCTGTTGATAGTGTTCGATCGCGTCATTCTTTACTCTTTATCACTAGAAATCCATCTCATATTATCTTCTTTTTCCCGTTTCTCTCTGCTGTGTTTTAAACTATCGCCCTCAACTCACCAACGCGACAGGACGGCCATAAATATATATATATATATATTAATAGTAATATTATTAAGTAATAATTATAATATATATATATATATATTATATAACTATATATATATATATATATATACATAATACTATCTAATATATATATATATTATATATATATATATATATTATATATATATATATATATATAATATATATAATATATAGATATAATATATATATATATAGTAATATATACATAATACTTATATATTTATAATATATATTCTACGTATATATATATATACCTATAATTTATATATATATTATATATTATTATATATATAAGTTATATATATATATATATATATATATATTATAATTAGATAGTAACTATATATATATGAGAGAAGAGAGAGAGAGAGATGAGAGAGAGAGAGAGGAGAGAGAACTCGCGCATCGTACTGATTCCTATGATTCGACCCAAGCGACTCTAACGCAAAAATTTTTTACTGATCACAATCTTAAATATTTGCCGCTAAGACTAATATCGTAAGGAGTTTGGTTTTGATGTAAAGTAATTTTTTACTTTTCTCAAGGTTGTTAATTAAAATAATTTGAAAAATATCCAGCCATCAAGTATCATGTCATACATGTTATTTGTTAAAATGTTCAAGTTATGTAATATTAAATGTTATGTATCACGTGTTTAAATTGCTAGGATAACCTAAAAGAATGAATTAGATTCAAACTTTCTTAAAATTATAAAAAGTTTCACCAGAATCTTTTGAACCCGGAAATAACGATAAACAAACCACGTCCCAAGGAAGACAAGGTCCCTCCTATGAAGTGTTTAACTACCAGATTGCTTATAACGGTTTTTATAGATTACAGAGCGAACAAACGAGCGACCTGGAAAAAGCTTGCGTGAGAGAGATTTGCTACTCACAAGAGAATAAGTTATAACAACAACTTGGGGCAACCAATAATATTTGAATTTTATTATTCGAGTAGTAAATATTGCCAAAATTTCTCAATTCAAACTTAATATATATATCATATAGTATATATATATGTGAGAGTAATTATATATATATATATATATATATATATATAATATATATATATATATATTATATATATATATATATATAATATATATATATATATATATAGTATATATATATATTTCGAACGTTGCATTTAATATATTAAAACTGTTTCATACCTTTTATAAAACATATTTTTAACCTATATTACCTGAAACATTCTTACATTAATCATATTGTCCAAGAAGTTCTTAAAGTTCGTGATATATAGTGTAGCTAGCCTTAAAAAATATTACGTTTTCAAATATATAAAGTTTATTTCACTATAATGTTATTGAACCTGTGTGAAAGGGGAGTGGCTTTCGTTATCCGTCTGATTGGGTTAAAAAAAAGTCTAATACTAAACAATTATAGAATAATGTTGGAAAACTGTATGATATATATAGTCCATCAACATATTCTCAAGCATGTACCACTACTATTCCAACGAGTCTGACCATCTTGCGTTTACAGAAAGTTGAGGAAACATTTGTTCCTCATAATTCATAAAGAAATACTATCCGCTATCCGCAAAAAAAAATTCATGCGGATGCGTGAATGCAAATTCGGATGCGGGTAGAGAAAAATTATGCCGATGCGGATATCTGCTACACCTCTAGTCTTTTATGGTAATTTTACCGAGGTTATATGGGCACTTTGGAGATTTAGGCATTTCATTGGGAAAAAGTGGTATATTTATTGTTTATTTATTTTACTTATTGATAGCGAAAAAAAAATTTAGTTTTGTAAAGTAAGAAAAATGTTTTATTGGTAATTTGTAAGGCCACTAAGTAGCTTGAGTACAGAGTTCGAAATTTTGAATTTGTGCTGCTGGATGTCGGAGTTTGAAGTCGGAGTTGGAGTCGGAAATATTTTTTGTTTAAGTGTGAGTACGGAGTCGGTAGTCCGGAAGTCGATAAAATTTTTTTATAGTTTATTGTGGGAGTTCGGAGTCGGATGTCGAAATGATCTTCCTACACTCATACAATCAGGTGTATGTCGTGGAGTCGTGAGTCGGAGTCGAAAAATTATATTTTACGAAATCTCCGGTGCATGTGCCACTTTTATATGTGTAGGTCTGAAATTTAAGAAGTTTATTATTGGTTGTATAATTTTGGAGAAGCTGTTGAAATGAGTGGTTTTTGCTTGGAAGCATGTTGGAATTTTGTTTGGTGAATGTGTGTGGTTATATATATATTTAGTATAGTATATATATATTATATAGTATTATTAGTACTATACTATATATATATATTAATTAATAATTAAAATATATATATATATTATATATATTATAATATATTTACTATATATATTATATATATATATATATATATTATGTAATATATATATATATATATATATAACTGGTATTAAATGATTATATTAGTTGTGCGCTTGAATTCCTGCTAAAGTAAGGTATGTAAGGCAATATGTCGAGGATTTTCTGTTTTGTCGTTAGTCTGTGGAGAAGAGGCTTCCTTGACAATTGGGTGCGGGAGTGGTGTGCTTTACTATAATTTTGAATTTATATTTGCGTTTTAACGGGAGGGATGGTGGCCTCAAGAAACGGAGACGGTAACAGTAAATTAGAGCGGAGTTTGTACTGTATACGTCATCATACCTGTTACGCCAATCTACAGTTTCTGGAGGCACGGTACCAAGTATTCAGACGGGTTAATGACTGTCCAATGTTTGTTCTGTAGGGAAATTTCAGGTGGACCTAGCTTGAAATAATGAGTTTTGGGTCTGCACTGTGAGAAATCATTCCCCAAAAAATAAAAAAATATTTAATCATTAAAGTGAATAGTAGGAGGGGTGGGTTTGTTTTTATTGATAGGGAGTCTATTTTGTTGATATAATAAATGTTGAGAGGATGTTAGATTCTTTTATCTATCTGTAGTGTAGTAAAAGTAATAGTGGATATTTTTGAGGTTATTTTGTTCAGTCACCATCTGTTTGTTTGGCCTAGCTTCTTACTGATCCTGTTATGTATATATATATATTTTGTGCAGTATCTCCTCATACTATAGTTTGTTAAACAATTTGTGCTGTGAATTGTTAAATGATCATCAGCATAAACTATTAAATTTTTAATAGGAAGGGAATTATTGAGGGAAATAACGAGATTAGTTAGCATAAAAGTACTTAAGGAACTTGATGAGTGAAAAGGAATGACTTATTAACCCTTAGAGGGATGCCATTATGTAATTATCTTGATTGTGCGGTAGGGGTAATTGTCTTATCCACGTGACTCAGGCCGGCACCGGAGAGAGATTGCGTTATTATTTTTGTCTTTTAGGATTATATGTGTGTTTAAGACTTTATCTTTTAAATGGTGACGTAGAACTTTATCAAATGCTTTGTTGATATCCGCTACTAGGAAGTACTTTTAGGGTAAGGTTCACATATTGATTTAAAAATCCTGATGAGAGGATGTGGTTGGGGTATTAAAGTTGGTTAGGAGAGTGGTAAGGTAAGTGGTAGAGTGGTATGGAGATAGTAGTTGGTGAGTATGGTGCTTTTATCGAAAGCCAATACTGTGAAATTTGAATAGCTGAGAAAGGAGGGAAATTCTATTGAGGATTAATATTTCAAGTACTTTGGATTTTAAAAAGAGTAATGATATAATTCTATACGAGGCTGCACGGGTTCTTGGGTGGTTAGCTTGGTTTTAATATTGGTATTATGTGTGAATGCTTCCATAAAGGTGGAAGAGTGGGGTTGGTTTTATATATATTATATATTATATATATATATATAAATCTAATAATATACTATTATTATATTAATATTATTAATTTAATACTATATATATATATATATATATATATATATCATTTACATAATATACTATATATATATGCTATATATTTATAGTAATATTATAAATAGTAAATATAATTATAGTAATAATATTAATATTATATATATACTAATTATAGTAATATATAGTAAGTTAGTAATATATTTATAATATATATATATATAATATATATATATATATATATATATATACTGTATAAAGATGTATTTGTTGTAACAATCACGAAGCGCTTACTAGAATCTAATTTATAGTATTTTCTTTGCGCTTTAATATTTTTTATTTAAGAGATATAACACGAGTTCCCTTACAAAATTCTTCCAATTTCTGGACTATATAGTAGTAAATGAATTCATATTTATATATATCTATCTATATTATATTAATATAATATATATACAAATAAATATTATTAATTTATTACTATATACCACAATATAAAGTAAGTAAGAACTAAAATGTACTTCACTACATTATTACTAATATACATATATATATAGTATTATTATAATTATTATATTTTATATAATTTATATATATACATTATATCAAATTTTTACATATCAAGTTAAATATAATTCTAATTTGCTCTCCAAACCACAAAAAAAATAATTAAGAGAAAACATAAATACATATGATTATTAGTAAATAAGTCCTTTCCCACACATAAACAGTCGCCATTTCCCTGATACGGCTGACTTTATTCCTGCACTCATATCGGAAAAGGCCCACGCACAACAAATAGACAGTCACAGTGGAAGAATAGTAAATACAATACCCACTAAAAAAAATAAATTGACTTTTTGGCAAATCAAAAAGGAATTCAATATTTTTTATCATGTACAAATTACATAAGGCGACGAAGACAGAATTTTATAAAACTATATTTTCTATAATTATCCAAAATGCTCCAGACAGTTTCAAGGTCTCTAATAAATCCTGGTCGAATTATCTTGGTAAGAAATATTCATGATTATGCTTCGATTTAAATTATGGTAATTGTAGTTGTATAGTTAATTATAGTTATAAGCTTTGCTAAGCTTTGATGTGTGTGTGTCATATTTCGGCAATCTGCAAGGCCAATCAAATCTTAAGTTTTTCAAGCTTTACTTTCAAGATCTGTTAATCATGTAGATTAGTTAAAATTTTGGTATTTCATTCTCCACAACAAATATAGAAAAATAAATAAATAAAAAAAATATCTTTATTTTCCTCACTATAAAAACATTCTATACAGTTCTTATTTGTAATAAGTTGAAAGAAATTGCTCAGTATTTATTCTGATATAAATAGTATCAATAAAGAAACTATGTCTAGGAGGCGACGTTAAATTTGGAGGCAGACAATGGTGGCGATTTGCGTCATAAGATTCTTGGTTTCCGTAGACACATATTGATCATATGAGATAAGAAATATTTGAGCATTTTGTATCTCATATCTATTGCTAGTAAAATTTCAGGCGTTGTATATACACAATCAATAGCTCGTACAGAGACAGAAGAGAGGAAGAGCTAGATCACGGTATATATGATGAGTAGTAAGGTATATATATGATACTTATATTATCATATATTAGACTAGTTAATTATATATGTACGTATAGTATATATATAGGATATATATAGAACACCTAGAAAAAAATAGATAATATAATTAATATATAATATGAAGATATTTATAAAGTGATTATTTGTAGACAATAGTAAACTTAGTATAATATTTGAATATTAGTGGAAATACTAGGAAATCCGCAATCGCATACTTATTATTTTAGACTAGCATCAATATTCGAATTCACGTTTGGATTGTTCCGAAGGTTCCCATCGATGCGAACTAGTAGCGAATAGGTGAACGAAAAATGAGAATGGCCAGAATGTGAACAGAAATGTAATGAATACCTATGTATAAATGCAAATTCCCATCGAATGTACGATGGAAAGTAGCGAATGTGCAAATGTGCAAATGTGCAGATGTTTACCTTTTATCATCATGAATTATCTCCATACTAAGAAGAGTGAACGAGAGGAAAAAGGGGAGAAATATTAAGAGAAAGAGCAAAACAAGATGTAAAAAATTTCGACTCCTGAGATTAAAGGAAAAAGAATACAAAGGGCAAGATGAAGGATAATATTTATGCCTATGTTGGTAAAAGATGATGGTGAAAGTTTTATTAATTAAAATTGTACAAATGAGAATGACCAGAGGAAGGAAAAAATGGCTTTTCAACACCTTCTCTATATGTGAATATTTTTAATATTTAAAGTTCTACAGCTCTTAAAAATAACTTTCTAATTTTATTTATTTGATTTTAGTTTTTCATTTTTTATTTATTTAATTATTATTTGCTTTTTCATAACGAAATTTTCGGATGCCTCTCCTCTTTCTCTCTTTCAATATATATATATATATATATATATATATATATATATATATATATATATATATACTATATATATATATATATATATATATATATATATATATATATATATATATATATATATATATATATATATATATATATATATATATATATATATATATATATATATATGTCATTGTGTAGTGCAGATGTGTTTTTGAGTGCTCTCTGTTGAAAGTTTATATTTATTTTATTTATTGTTATTATTATTGTGTAAAGCTGGGTTTAGTGAAAGTGTGTGTTTTTCAATCTTGTCTTTGTTTTAATTAAATTTTTTATTAAATCATATCAGTTAGTAAACATTTATTAGTTTCAGTGAAGTTCTGCGCGTGGAGTTTTTAAAAGATAAGTTCTAGTTTTAAGTTTTTAACTTTTCTTTCTCAAGTGTTGTGAGTTTTTAGTATAGAAGGGAAAGGTTACGTAAGTTTGAGTTTTATTTTTTTTATTATACAAAATTTGATTTTTAATTAATTTTATCACATTAAACTTTTTAACTTAGGTTTTAGCATATGATCAATTTTATTTCGATTTCTCCTTTCGTTTTTGTCTGTCTTTGGCTTTTTTTTTTGTACGTGTGCGTGTGCGTGTGCGTGTGCGTGTGCGTGTGCGTGTGCGTGTGCGTGTGCGTGTGCGTGTGCGTGTGCGTGTGCGTGTGCGTGTGCGTGTTCGTGTGCGTGTGTGTGTGTGTGTGTGATGGCAGATTTGCGTAGATGCGGGATTTCTATTGACTTTAACAACATCCGCGGCTTAAACTCTAACTCTGCTTCCATGGAATACCACCTCTCTAACTCTAACCCTAATCTCCTGCTCTTGTCTGAGACTCAGATGGCTAAAAATTCATCCTCTAATTCATTTAATGTATCTAACTGTAACTTATTTCATAATTTCCGTCAAAAGGGTGGAGTATGTGCCTATGTAAACATGAACACTCCTGTAACACGTCTCATGAATCACGAATCTCCTAATTTCGATGTTCTGTGGCTTAAAATCTTTCTTCCTTCTTCCACAATAATCTTGTGCTTCTGCTACTGTTCTCCTAACAGAACAGATTTTTACGCCTTTTTTAAATATATTACTACTTCTCACGAGACTGTTATATCTTCTCATCCAAATACTGAGGTCCTCTATTTAGGGGATTTCAATTTACACAACACTGAATGGTTGGGGTCCTCTCATACTGATTTAGATGGGGAGGAGGCTGAATCATTCAGCATTCTCAATAATCTGGAGCAACTAATTAAAGAACCAATACACATTCCTGATCGTCCCAACCAATTCTTGAATACACTGACCTATGTTTCACCACTAGTCCTTCTCTTTATAAATACAGCACTTTCGCTCCTATTGGTAAATCTGACCATAATCTTATATCTCTTAATTTTAATACTTTCTCTCCAACAACTACATCCTGCCTTGTGCGTTCTTTCTGGTACATTGATCGGACCGATTTTGGGGCTTTGCGCTGCTTCTACGCTAACCATAATTGGAATGACTGCTTTGCCTCTGGTGACGCTTCGGCTTCTGCCGACAAGGTGGGAGCTGTAATCGTTGATGGGATGAGCAGGTTCATTCCTTCTTCGACTAAATCTTTCTCCCCTTATAATCCATGGTTTGATCGTATTTGTTCTCTGTCCATTCAGGCTAGAGACAGTGCGTATCAGGGGTGGAAAAATTCTCGTTCTCCTATCACGCTCGCTAATTCTCATTCAGCTAGAAATCGTTGCAGGGATACTTTTCGACGAGCAAATCGGGCTTTCATCAAACGAAAATGCGCTAACCTCCTTGGTTCTGCTTCTGACAAAAAAATCTTTCTGGCCTCTTGCCAAAAACATCTCCAACAACTTCTGCAAATTTACCTTTCCTCCTCTTATTCGATCTGATGGTTCTGTTGCTAATTCTCCAACTGAAAAGGCCAATTTCCTAGGCCTCCTATTTTCCTCTAACTCAACCCTGGACGATTCTGGCATTACTCTTCCTCCTCCTTCTCTTCTCAGTTGTCCTATGCCTTTGCCTGAGATTACATTTGATCGGGTGCATGGGCTCCTGAAATCTATGAACGTTAGGAAGGCTGGTGGCCCGGATGGCATTCCTCCCCGAGTTTTGAGGGAGTGTGCTTCCGTGCTAATCCCGCCTCTCGTTCAACTACATTCTCTATGCCTCAATACTAGCACTTCCCTCAGTGTTGAAAGCGCGCATATGTCCAAACTATTCCGAAAAAAGGAAGCCGCCCTGATCCTTCTAACTATCGCCCTATAGCTCAAATTTGTATTCTATCTAAGATCT
>JABUQX010130209.1:0-36873 GCA_015478945.1 Trachelipus rathkii
AATAAACGCATCAGTGAGAAAGTTGTGATAACAGATGAAACCGTTCACTATACACTCAATCTAAAAGAAACTGTTTAGGACGACCGATATACGCTACTATTGCTGTGACAGTTCTACGTATACTAATACCTATATATCTTATTTATAAAAATTAATCAATCATATATTTATACTATATCGAGAACATACGATATATATATTACATGATGTATGTACTACTTTCAGGACCTATATATATAACTATTATATTATTAGTATATATATAATATTATAATACTATATATATTATATATATATATATATTATATATATCACTTAATATATTATATAGAGATATATATCAATGAACTTATATCTATCTATTACTATATAATACTATTATATTACTATATATACTATATATATATATATATAATATATACTAATAGTACCTATAAGTAAGTTTAAATATAGAACCTTCTAGCATATCTTATATAATGGTCTCATCATACTTAAGATGACTAGGCTCAGTGAAGTAATAATATATATAATATATTATAATAATATATATATAATATTTTAATGAAAGTGAAAAGCTTCCTAAAAGTCCCTTAAACTTCATAACACCAAATTGGTGTTCTATTTTTATTTTTTTTCTTTAAATTGTAAAAATATTATTTTTGTGTTACTTTCTAGATAATAAACCCTAGGGTTGTAACTTTATATCAGAGAACCCACGTTGTTAATTTTTAGTTACGAGTTATTTTACGTTATTTATGTTTAATATTTCACCGCATGAGAGTCTCATATTTGAGTATAATAATATATTATAAAAACTATATAATAATAATATAATAATTAAATAACCTCAGTTTCGAGGTATTATAAATTACGTATGACGTGGAGAAAACTGAAATATATGATAATTTTATGAGCTCGAAATAAACGAATGACACGAATGACGGATTGTAGAGCAAAGTTTTGCTCTCGATAGACGGATGCGATGACGGAGTGAACGATGAAACTTGACACAAGAGCACACTATATTTAAAATTATTCATCTATCACCTTACTCTCTCACTTATTAAATAATAAATTAATATATATAATTATATAAAATATATATAATAATTAATAAATAATATAATTATTTATATATATTATATAATAACCTAATCCATTCATATACACTATTAATATTAAATAATAATATAATATAATAAATTAATATAATAATATAATAATTATAAATAATTTATAATAAATAATATAATTAATAATATATTAATATATATTAATATATAATTAATATAATTAATTTATAGTTAATTTTACCTTATTGCCATTCTCTGACAAGTTATGGACTTCAAAACCTTCCAGAAAATTATTTTATGCCATCAAAAAATTTTATTTGAAATTCCTTAAGAGTATTCAATTAAATTAATTAATTAATAAATAATTAATAAATTATAATATCAATTAAATTAATAATAATAATATCATATACATATAATAATAATATATAATAATAATAAATAATAATTTATAATAATAATTAATATTAAATAATTAAATAATAATAATATAATATAAATTTAAAATAATTATTAAATATATAATAATTAAATATATTAAATTGAATAATAATCATAATAAGTCAAAGAATTTTTAAATAATAATGAAGGTATTTTATTAATATAGATAATGAGGAGACACCATATATTTTTAGTGAGTCCATAACGTGAGATTCTACTTAGGATCAGTTGACTTAGTTTCCTTACATAACCTGGTTATAAAATATTTAGAACATAGAGATGTAATGTATAAATAGTGGGATTTCCGAAAGTTTATGCAGAGATTAGATAAATATGGCTCTAACTCCATCAAAGTCAGGTAATAAGATGGATGTTAGTAAGATTTAAAAGAAAAGAGGTGGGAGCTTGTAATTGTGTGATGGGATGACGAAATGTGTTCAATTTCCTTCTTCTCAACAAGCGTAAAAATTTTCATCTGAGTGTACACACCATACATCAATGCATATCATAATCTGAGAGAAACTCGAAAATTTCGTGATACTATACGTCATGAATCGAAGATGGAGTAGTCGAAATGCGATAGCTATTGTATTCGTACCTTTAGCCAAAATTTCTCAGGCTAGGTACTGCGTGGCTATCGTGGGGTTCGGAAAAAATACTCGTTTCCCTAACAGAACTACTTTTGTTCACTCTCTCACGATATATATTTTCTTGCTCAGTATCATAGAAAAACTTTTTGTTGAGGAGGGATACTGCTTTCGAGAGAAAAATTACAAATAAGGGGCTTTCATCACAAAGAGAAAATGCTACGCCTTACACCTCCTTGCTTTTTTTCCTTACTGTGACATCCTCGTAACTCATCACTAGAATCAACTTACTTGATCAATCTTGCCATTTCTCTATCTCTTTCTTTTACAAATTCTTAGAATCATTTGTGTTGGTCTAAATTCTCTCCATAACTGTAAAAGGCATAAGTTATTTTTCAGGCGCCTCGCTAAACGCTATATTCTCTGTCTCACATACTAGCACTTTCCCTCAGTGTTGGAAGCTCTCACATGATCCAACGCTGTTAGAAAAAGAGAAAGCGACTTGAATCTCTTCTAACTATATGCCTCTGTCAGCTCGTCAAACTTGTTATTGTACGTCACTACTAAAAGATCTTATGAGACCATTCTCACGAAACATACCTTCTTAGATCATCGAACCACTTTCCGATCGGGCAGATCAGACTCATCGTGTTGCACGGAGTCTAATTAGGGTCCGAGCATACCTTCTATCTAATCCGAGTAATTTTTCATAGGGGTTTTCGCTCTTATGGAACTACGGGGAGACTTGCGTGGTGGCGCTTGACATATCCAAACAGACTTCTAACCGTAGTAGCGCATTAGCGTCGACTGCATTACTCTACAAGCTCCCCTATACCTTTAATTGGTTTCCTCGCTTATATCTTTGTCATTACTTATTTATGAGGTCTGTGAGCTCATTATAAATTCAGTTTTGTTTAGGATGGTGAGACGACCTTATGTTCCGTTGCGTTTCTGTCAATAATGGTGTTACTCCTACAAGTTCTGTCTTATCTCTACCTGCAGATTTATTATTCCTCAACTTTTTCAATTAATGCATTAACTTCTCACCTATGTCAGATCCTCTAATCTATATTCTATCCCACTATTCGTATCGATGATACATCGTCCCCTTTCATCTAATTTCAACCTCAATTATTACAACATTCTACTCCCCTCTTTATCTATTGCCTTCCTCAAGTCTAATAATCATTCCTAGATCTTTTATTTTATCTGCTCAGATGGATAGAAATATATCACATTTGTGAACATTACAATCTTTTAAATACCACTAACTTCTACAATCTAACCATCTCCTAAAATACCACCTTTTACACTAACTTTTCCCTATCTCTCTTCGACGAGTGTTTGTCGTCTCCTCCTGTTGACATTTCTAAACTCCAATTTGGCCTTAACAAACAAAAAAAATCTTGGAAATGCACATCACAATACGGTTTTTGCTAGGTTATTCAAACTTATGCGGCGCTCTCAAAAGAACTGGAAGTTCCATGATTAGAATGTGAGACTTTCCTCCTTTATTCTCAGTTGCTGCGCTATATCATATGAGAGTCTCATCCAGGATAAATGTATGTAAAGTATTAAACCATCTATCATATTCAATTGGGGGCGGGGCTCTGAATTTGCACCCTGACTTTATATTTGAGACAGGGTCAAGTCAAAGGCAAAAAGGCTTTTATAAACTATGTTCTGTTATTACTTATTTACCTCAGTTCACTTAGAACCCTTACTATCTTTGATGTGGAGTGTTTTATTTGGTGCTTTATCTCTATCTATAGGTATCCATATTATATATAATATTATAGTATATAGTATATATATACTAATTATGACAGCGGCATAGTGCTCAGAGGGATACTTTTTACAACTTCGCGTACACACCTAAACTTTTTATACGACCCTCCTTCCATGTCAGCATCAAGGGGTGCTGTATCTGCGCACGAGTATTTTAGTGTTGAGCCTATTGGTTACTCAGGACTAGTTTTAATCTGTTTGGTAGCTTCCTTCTTATCGACATCACATACCTATCTGTTCATGATTGGCTTATTCTCACTTTCCATCTACTGAATTTTCAATTATACTGAATTCTATCTCCTCAATTTTTAAACCCGCGTCTGTGCTATATTACGTAATATTGGCGTGCTAGAGGTGAACTTTTTGGGAGTACTAAACCCGCCTCCTGAATCGGGCTTCTGCTCCGCGTTGAGTGGTGGTGACTTAACTGTAATTAACTAAATCCTTATGGAAATGGGCAGAATAAGTGTGGCAATATGAGACAGCATGAAATCATTCCAACTATTTTACCATTAATATTCACCATTCACAAACACATCATTCAGATTATCCCAGAAAATCGTACTTACTCTATCAACATTACCCTACAGAGATAGAATCATATGTCGTAACGCACTACAAATTTATTTGACCTTTTCAGAATTAAAATTTTAACCTTCAGACTTCATAGTACTTCCACACAATCAAAAGTCGCAAGCCTGTGCTACATTTTTAAGTTCAGTACTCATTTCAGAAATTGAATCTTCTTAATCTGCTACCTCTCACTCATTCCTTTCACAGCACACAAATACATTTCACACGCCCATACCCTCATTTTAACGTTTCCTTTCATCTTTGTATTCAGTACAGCGAGCAAATCAAATGCCTTTCTAAATATAATTCAAACATCTATATCTCACTCAATTCCTCTAACATTTATCTCTATCTGAGACATTTCATATACAGATTCGTATTCATTACATTTATTTAGGATATATAGTGAGGCGCTTTACAGTGATCACGTATAACCTTCTCCGATGGACATGCTATTAATCATTACCTGCTAATAATAGATATAAGTTGGAATTAGAGTTAAGGTATCAAGACAACTCCTTATAACTACCACGTCCTTTATGATCGCCTTCTATAATTACAACACTAGGAACAAAAATTGAAGTGGGCAACTTTTCTCTATCCTATATCGTATATGAGAATTTATAATCAAAGGATCGGACGATGTTGTAAAGATGTTGTTCTAGAAAGAGAGGGTGTGGATATATAGATTAATTAAATGATGGTTAATTATAATTAATACTATGTATTGTCTTGGAGTGATGTAGTTGAGTGGATATATAACGCATAATCATGAAAAGGCGAACCATTTAGGCACTGGGCAATTTTATACATACACTTACTTATAATTTAAGACCAAAATTGGGGTATTAAATATATAATAATTATTTAATATATTATATATTTATATATATGAATATATATATATATATAATATATATTATATATATATATTAATATATTATATAATCATATAATATATATAATTATTATATATATATAATATATATAAATAACTATCATATTTTATATTAATATATGTATTATTTATATATATATTATAGTATTACTTTTAGTAGTATATTATCAATTATTTTCTTGTGGAGCTATTTTTTATGTATTTTTATTTCATTTATTTATGTATTATTATATATGTTTATTCTTAATGCCAACATTCTTGATTAAATATATTGATTACTACTCTAGTTATTATTATATTAATCTCCTATTGTTATAATTTATTATTTATTATATTATTATTTGATTATATAATTATAATTATTGATTATTATTATTATTATTATTATATAATTATTATATTATTATTAATTATTAATTATTTATATCGTATATTTAATTCTTATTATATTTCATTATATAATTATTATTATTATTATTTATATATGATTATATTATTTCTATTATAATATAAAGTTAATTATAAATATTTATTATATTATTATTTATTATTATTTATTATTATATTATGTTATTATTAATATTTAATTCTTTGAATATTTGAGTCTTTAAATATTAATTTCAAAAAATATTGAAAATGGCCCATAAGTTGTTGACAAGAATCGGAACGAAATAATGCGTCTTCGATTGTGCCCGATGACGATGACGATGACGATTGATAATAAAAATTGCCGAGTTTTGCCGGATTGTACAGATGAGATGACGCAGGATGACTGATTCATTCGTACTCATTCAACTATAATATAATATTAGAGTATTATTTTATTTAAGATATTGAGATAGCGTATAATAAGTATAACGATAATACATATAATTAATATATTACATTACTTAATATATTTAAGTACATTGTCGTCGAGTATTACTCATTTATACTATCATATATTCATATATATTTGATCCTCACTATTATTAATCTATACTACTTACCCTATTCTTATATGTATAATATTATCTATTATATTATATACTATTTATATCCCTATTGTATATAATGTATACGGGTCCAGACCATCCCGAAAAGGTTAGGAGTATGTAATAGACAAACTATATTACACATTACCTCAGTAAAATAATAATGCACCATGTTTTGAGATTTCAGGATGTACATTTTCATACGAAGAAACCTATAAATAAAAATTTAATTTTATCTAATAATTTATCTTAGACTATTAACCTACCTTATTATATATTAAGTGAAAATCTCAGTGCAATACTCGCTATAGAAAATTACTTATGTGATATTTAGAAAAGTCTGCACATTGTATTCGAGACGAAAATAGTTGTAATAATATCACGCTTAATATTTTACAGCAAAAAGGAGAAATATATTATTATTTATTCTTTTCATATCCTTATATTATAGGGGTTTCGAGAGACTGACAGAGGAACAATGATAGGGGATGATTGAAGTCCCCCCGTCCGTCACCTAAGGTAGGCTCAGAGAAACCTCCGAGAGATCTATCAAAATATCGTTCTCTTGTATTATCCAGCGAGGGTAATGCGTTTAGTTGAGATAAAAAATATATAAAAATTCTAAATTTGAACCTTTCCGTCTCACTCGGGAGAAAGCCGCATCTTGAATGGAAAAAACACTGACAAATTTTTTTTTATACAATTTATAATAATTTAAATTTTTTTAAAATAAGCGTTTATATTTCATATATTTATTTATTTTAATTTATCTCTGGGAGGTAAAATGTCCTCTTTATTATATAAATGATTATGTTATTTGATCAGTGTACCTGTTATAGGTTTTTAAGTTACATATCCATGGCTTTTTACGGGATGCTACCATATATAAGTATTATTATATCTATATAATATATATTAATAAAATATATAAATTAAATCTATTATACTATATTATATAATATATATATATTAATTATATATGTATATATATATTTTATTAATAATTCTAAAATATATATAAAATTATATATATATATATATAATTATATAAATTAATAATATATATATTAATATATTAATATATATATATTAATATATATATATTATATATTCATATATATATATTTATATATATTATATAATATTAAATTATTAAATTAATTATAATATTTAGATATATTATTATTAATTATAAATATTATTATAATTATTATATTATTATATTAATATATTTAATATTTATATATTATATATGTAATATATCTTATTATATCATATTACTAATATATTATAATATATATATATATATATTATATATATATATATATATAATATATATATATAATATATATATATAATATTATTCTATATATTATATATATATATATATACTATATATATATACTATAATATATACTATATTATTACCTTTATCTGCTCTATGACTCATTATAAATATATAATATATATATATATATACAATATTATATATATAATACTCATATTTAGATGAACTTGTCACTTAATTATATTAATTTTATTAATATAGTACTACTATTTATCTTATATTCAATACAATCTATCAATTATTTAATATATTTTATTACTATATATTCTTACTATATAACTACATACCTATTACTTATTTTTTAGGTGGTTTATCTTGCTTGTCATTATACTTTATTTGGTATTATAACTATATGTGTTTAATATAAATATATAATTATAATATTTCATTATATACTTTCATACTAACCTTTATCACTCAAATATACTACAATAGTATAGCCTACATCGTCTACAGCGTATTTACTATTACCTATGTACTATATTATACATATACACGTATAACTACACAGCTATTAGGGTTAGTTATATATATATACTATACACTCTATATTATAATATATATATATTATAATATATATATATTATATTATACATATTACGGATATACTTATTTTTTGGCATAACATAGTTATTATATACCTTACTTATATATATATTATTTAAATAACTGAACCTGTTCGTACAATATTATGGGTTCGATTTTCGATTATATTTAACGATATCGATATATATATATATATATATATCATATATAACTATATATATATATATAATTATATATATAGAATATATTATTACATAAATATCATATATATATATTATAATATATAGATATATATTATATTAATCTGTGTTTATCACTATCCTATTATCTAACCTAACTTAATAAGGGTGTAAGGTTGAATTCATAACTTATATGTTGAATATCTACGTATGCACAGCAATGCAACCTAACAAGATTGATTCACGTTGCACAGCATTGCAATTTAATTGCAACCTAAGTTTGTCTTTAAGTAAACAAATTTAACAACTTTTAATAAAAAAAAATAATCAACTCGCGACTTATGGATAATTCATTGCCATACTCTTTCGAGGAAAGTTTCAAATGTGTCTTTAGGATATATTTAATTTGACCTACAAATTAAAGAAATATTTTTAAAACATCACCTATATTCCTAATATATATATATATATAATTATATATATTAATAATATAATATATATAATATCTATATCATATACTATCTATATATGATTATATATAATACTATATTATAAATATTAATATTATATATATATAGTATATATTATTTATATATAATATATATATATATATATGGCCGAATTTTTGAACATATATTAATGTTAAAATTCAGAGTTTGTTACCTGTTACATCTAAAAATTGCTTAATAATGTTACACTATATTTGTCCTTAAATTTGTTCTAAAGTATTGATAATGTTCGGAAAAGCAAATACACTGCAGTTATTATTTTTAGTTTCCAATATTTAGTAAATATTCATATTTTAAATTCACTCTAGTAACACAATCTTTCCTCTATGCATTTTCAAAAACCGATAACTGACATAGACGCATAATGATAGCAACAGACCATAGTTGGTTTCATAATATTGGGAATCGGGTTTTTCGAATAGGTATATCGATAACAATATATCTAGGATAATCTAAATAAAATCGTTTTGGTCAGTAACGAATTCTTTCATATTAGCGCATATTATATATTATATATATATATATATTATATATATACTATATATATATATATATATATAATTATTATTTACTTCTAAATTATATATATATTACTAGTAATTAATTCTAATATATATAGGTAGATAGTCTAAGACAGTGTTTTTTCCGACAATTTTCTCCGGGGGCTTTACAGAAGATTCGAGGGGGCACACATCAAGTTATAGAACAAATTTTACATAAAAATAAAGAGTTACGAGTCCTTAAAAATAAACATTAATTAGTCTTATTAGATACTGTCTTACTGAAATGGTAAATATCCGAAATATAACCAAATCTTATTCATATTGACAAACATAATAGACATCTATATTGGGAAAATTTATTGGAAGAACAGATCGAGAAAGGAAACCATTACTTTGATAAATAAAATA
This sequence comes from Trachelipus rathkii, assembly GCA_015478945.1. Classification (NCBI taxonomy): domain Eukaryota; kingdom Metazoa; phylum Arthropoda; class Malacostraca; order Isopoda; family Trachelipodidae; genus Trachelipus; species Trachelipus rathkii. Next base: position 9,828 of record JABUQX010130209.1, read on the forward strand.
ACATAAGGGTAGAAAACATTATTATGAGAGAATATTAAATTAAAAATATATATATAATATTTTACTTATATTATTATTACTTATATATATATATATATATATATGTATATAAACTCATATATATATATAACTCATGCAAGTATTTATATATATATATATATATATATATATATATATATATTATATATTATATAATAAATATATAAATACGTTATGTCACTAATATGACTCTTTCAAATAAGGAAATAGATCTTTGGTAAAATAATTTATATATATATATATTATATATATATATATATAATATATGTTAGATTGATTATAAGATATAATTTTATATATGAAATCTATATATATATTGTTATATATATATATATATATATTATATATATAACACTTTCGTAGGCCGTATCCCGACGTTAGTACTTGTAAGTTAGGGGTATTAAAGAAGTAAGTCTAAAGGAATCGTATACTACGAGTTTTCTTCGTCGCATACAAGTCTACAGTTTTTTTTAGAAAATCCTCAGTTGGATTCTAAAAACAGTCGACCCTCGTCATAATACACCACAGTTATACTACGAATGCATGGTAGGCGGGGTATGGTTTCTCCATAATACCCCCCCCCCCTTTTGAGCTAGGAAAATTATATTATCTTCCAAAAGTGCTATGTTAGTATCGAAATGTAATTATTTAATTATCTAATTATTTAATTATTGTTCCCCATCGCTTCGTAACCATTATTATTATTATCAATATACCTAACTATTTTAGTCAATTTTGATACGTTTATACGTTTATATGTTACTTTATAATATTTTATCGCTTTTATCTCATCTGATGCAGGGAATTTGATATAAAAATGGATCTTTTCAGGTATCAGCTAGTACACCTTCTGCATAAATACATTATCGGAAATCTGACAATCGAATGTTCTAACTTAGAGTATGCCGGTAATCTTCTTTTATAAATAGCAATGAAACACGTTACTCAAAATACGCTCAAATGTCAAATATTCCAAATTATCATTCCAATTATCGATTTATGCGTTGCGTAAACTAGCACAGTGTGTTCCTTAGATGGCGAAGTCGTCACCCTTGTCTTGATCCATTTCTTCGAGTTACAGCATATGCAGATGATTAGTTCAGTTCCGTTAAAGATGTCACATTTCGATTTCTTATTTCATCAAAGCAATCAGGCGCACTTCAGATGCAACTCCTTCCATTATTTCACCCAACGTTTTTTTATGTAAGTCAACTATTGGACGACTCACACTTGATTTGCATATTTTGCATGGTGCAATTTTGTTCCACATCGTAATAGGGGATGACTTATATATATAATATTATTATATGCAGGAAATTAGCTGAATTAAAATGAAATTGTAAAATCGTGTATCCGTAAGATATTAGAATATATATAATTTATATATTAATAATATTAGTGTGCAAAAAAAAGAAAAAAAAAAAAAAATCACAAATTATCACTCACATCATGTGATGACGTGTCACATCAATAGTGTAGCGTACGTTACCTAATCACACAGTGTGTGACGTTCTAGTACTATACATGCCATTAAGTACGAGTAGCGTCATAATGCATTATAGGTTAGATACGTCAGTGTGTACTTCTCAGGCGGGTAGTGATGATAGATATCCACATAAACGTAAGGCGCGAGGTCCCTACCGTCAAATGGGGACACCGAGGAGTAATATATATGAGCAAGACAGTGAAAGACACATCACTCCAAGAGAGATATTTAAGGAGTAGAACTCTAAAGCTCACCTCTTACGCGGATATGACAAGTGTTCTCAATTATTGGAGCAGCTTGTGCGGCCACAGGATGCTCACCACTTATCAATCACGCGACTGAATCAAATACAGGCAGACTAATAAGATAATCTCTGAAAATTTGTGAGCGCTGATTATGTGTTGACATGTATACATTTGAAAACGAATAATTGTACGCTATTGTGTTTTTGAGCCTCTACACTAACACGTCAATGGATTTTCTAGGTGGCTGTCTGCTTGAGTTCGGAGTCGCAACACAATTGGGTTTCAGATAATTTACAATATGTCTATAAACTCACACGTAACATGTGATTATACTAGAACTTACGCGCTTGCGTGTCGAGTGTCTCAGAGGGACTACTTTATATATCCAAGAATAAAATTAACTGATAAAGGCATAGAGTTAAGGTGTATCCATCTAATCCTAAAAAAAGTTTACAGGAAGTTACTATTTTTCGATTTTTTGAGTTATTTGCTCAGCGTTGTCCTATCTGTACTACAGAAACCACTTTTAATTTTTATAATTTTTTGAAAGTGAACATCACTATAGCGATGCAATTTTTGTCTCACTGACTTTACGGGGAAATATAATAAGATAATGCAAGACACAAAGAAAAACCATTGACAACTTTCATTCCAGGTGAGGAGGTTGGAGCCGCGGAAGAAACGTGGACTACATTTTTTACTTAGATAACTTTCTTTATATACTAAAAATCAAGGAGTGAGGAGAATGTACAAAGGAAGACACAATTTCATAAAAATTATTTTTATACGGTAGTATAAATTCATTTTAAAGAAATATTCATTTGGTATACCGCAAAAAAAAGTTATCTAATAAATAAAGGCTCAAAAGGGTAATTTCGAGGCCACACTCGAGCCAAGCCTGGAAATCTCGCCCACATGTCGTAAAAAATAACGCTCTAGGCAGTAAGATAGAAAAGAAAATCGTACTTATGAGTAATATGTCATAACGTTTTTGCAAATAAATTTCAACTCGTTACAGACACTATGCTGAAATATTTTGTGAACTTTTTTGTTATATATGCTTGCTCTATAGGCTCTGAATCTAACATCACTGATGATGGTTATCGGTGCTGTATACCAAATCTCTTTATAAAATAATTATAGTTTCCTCGCCACACTCGCCAATTTTTTATCGTTTGTGAATAAAATTTTGTTTCCAAGACAAATCGCAAACACTACTAGCATTAATACATTAAAAATAGGTTGATTCATAAGTCAAAACACACTCGTGCACTCGCCCGCTATCAATATAGCCCTCTGAAAATTTCAATCCATATTTTGGCTAGAACAGAAATAATAATTCAAATTCGCATTATTAACATACAGCTTAAGTCATATTCCAATTAAATAATAACATACAGTAGGGTTTGGAAATTGGAAGCACGAAGGACAAAACTTCAAAACTCGAAAACGCTCATACTTATACCTTGTCATATTTTTTTGCTAGTAATAATGGACTAATGCGTTCGGCTCTCTTTTTTCATAGGTCTTAGGTATATAGGTCATTAGAGTGGACGAAAATATATATTGAGTGCGGAAATACTGAGATCACGACACGCACATGTCAAAAAAGCATGGGATTTGTGAAAATTTGCATAACTTACTGAATAAAATGAATCCTACAGCACAAGAAAGCCACATCCGACAAACTACGTAAGTCTTTATGGTCACGGGTTTTAAGCGGGCAAAAAGACGATACACATTGGTGCTTTAATATTGTAAATCGCGCTTGAAAATTTCAAATTTTATCTGTCCTTTTAGGATGGGGCTGAAATGGGGCTCCGCCAGCCCAACATTGGAGTACTCTTTCCCCTTAAGGAAGTTTGCTCCGTCAATATGAGGTTTATAACGTGTTTTATGTCTTTTCTTAAAATCTCCTATAAAATCTATACCTCATTTCAGACTTATCGCAACTTATGCATAGATCTAGATTACTCATATACATACCATAATTCTCTAATCACTTATATACTATACTATTATATATACTAATTTATAATATAACCTTATAATACTAATCATATCTAAACTCAGTAGTATATATTATATAATATAATATATCATATTATTCATTATATTATATATATATAAGTCATTCCCCAATACTTGAACAAAATTGCACCTGCAAAATATTGCAAATCAGTGTGGAGTCGTCAATAGTGACTTACCCAATAAGAACTTTGGGGGAAAATGGAATACTTTACGGGTGAAAGTTGAGCTCTCATTGGTGATAAGAAAGATAAGAACACATAGCATTCTAAGGGATGACAAATATACTGTGGCGATATGTGGAATCGAGAAGAAACTTATTGAAGATAAGGATTAAACGACAAATCAAATTGATATTAATGATATTATTGCCTAGTCGCTTGAGTAATCGTTTCTAGTTCATTTTTAACTATTAAATTTACCGAGAATCACTCTGAAGCTTTAGAAATATTTTATTATGTAATGTGATTTGGAATGTTTTAATGCGAAGGATGTTACTAGCTCGCACCTGGAACATACACCTATTTTTTTTATAATGATCTCCTGCGTCGAAAGCGAAATATTTTTAAGCTTAGATGAAAGCCATTGACGAAAATATTAATGCGGACGTGGGATATGGTGGAGTATTACAAAAGCTCTGATGAAATTTCTTCTTGTAACTTATTCTGTTAAGATAGCCATACGGTTTAACTGATCGTTCATATAACTATGAAACGAATACTAAGTGAGAAAGAAATTAGATTGCTGCCAAATAACCTTAATGCATTGTTATGTGATAAGTGCATCGATTGGTCTGAAATCCAAACTGATGGATTTTCGTAAAAAAAAACTGTAGACTTGTATGCGACGAAGAAAACTCGTAGTATACGATTCCTTTAAACTTACTTCTTTAATACCCCTAACTTACTAAGTACTAACGTCGGGGTAAATACCTTTCAAAGTTCAAATACCTTTTAAATATCGTTCAAATACCGTTTAAATACTGTTTAAATACCGTTCAAATATTCAGTATTTTAGGACACAACTAAATTATAATACATATTTATATCAATAAATATATATTTCTTTAATTATAATAATTTGTACAATTTTTAATTAATTTTATTAAATTTATTCAAGCGTATATCGTACTATATATATATTATACTATACCCATATTATACTACTTATTTTGTTGTGAAATTTTCCTTAATTTGAAAAGAGATCAATCATTCAGTCCATACATCTACTTCATATATATATATATATATATACCTTATATAAACTATACTAATAAATAATATAATAACGAATTATCACTACTACAACATTGACATATTATACTATCAGTATATATATTATCCTTTATATATATATAATATAATACAATATAAAATAATAATACCAACATAGTATTTACTATATATATCATATCCTATATAATATATTTTATTACTATATAATTCTCTCATCCCACCCCAGAACTAAAAATGTTCTTCGGTACCTTATGTTTATTTCTTATTTATACTTAACTTCTCCAATAATTTCACAAATAGATTTGCATATATACTTCTTGAGCAAGTAAAAGGATTTCTGGTTATATATTTCCCAGATATTTACTATTTCAATAAGACAGTATCTAATAAGACTAATTACACTGACAAGTGACAAAGAATATCTTATCTCTTTATCTTTTTTATGTACAACTTATGTTATACTGTATGTGTCGCCGGCCGAACTCTGTGTAAAAACTATCGGACTCCCCAGGAGTAAAATGTCTGAAGAAAACACTGCGCTATTACCATATATTATATTATACCATACTAACCCATATTATTATATTATACCATCCCACCTTACATTCACTAAACCCTCCTAAACATATTATCCAATTACATATCATATATAAAGCACACCAAAATATCTAAGATAAATTGCACGACTATACTGCAATAGAATACATTTAATATCGAATTACTAAAATATTAATCATATATAAAGCATTATTATTATTTATTTAACTATATTAGATTTTATATATATATATAATAGTTATATATAAGAACACTAATACACTATTATAATAATGACTAATAAGTGGCCAATTTAAATATCATATAAATTTTATGTAATTTATTAGTAGGTAATATGACTCACTCACAAGACCTATTACTTTTGTTGGCGTAGTTTAGTAAATACAATATTATTGGGCTATATGAGAATTCTGAGTATACTCATAGTACGCAAATCAGATAATATTAGAGTTTATCCGATAATATGTTATTATTCATGATCTGTATACATAATAATATCCAGTACTAACATACCCATTATTACCCTATAATTATTAGATAAGCCTCAGGACACATAAGTTCTGTGCATCTATATGGTTATATATGTTCAGTATCGTTTTGTGAGAGTAACTCGACATGAGTGTGTATAAAAGTATCTGATGTATTTACTATGGACAGTATGAATTTTAATAATAATAGTAATAATTATTTGTATTTCCTAATAAATGGCTGTTGACGAAAAAAGTCTTTATAAGACTATAAGATACGAGTGGACATAGTTGGTATGTGCTTTATACCTCAGAGAACATTACTTCAGATATGACATAATATAGAACAAAATTTATAGGCCCAAAGATGTGGCATTTTAGGCAATTTTCTATACGATTTTAATAACCGGAATAAACAACCTCTCGTACATTAAATGATTAATGCAAAAAATTTTCGAGGCATATATATATTATGAGGAGCATTATTTTGAAGTATATATAAGAAGTATTAAACATATTATGTATTTAATATTAATAACTAACCAAGTGTACTATTATTATATATTATTATAATTATATAATAGATATCGCGGTTATTATAATTAGTATGACCGTCTAGTCGATATATCTTTATAGTCAACTATACTTTCCTACCCGAGCAATACTACATATTACCTATATTTACGAATTATAGCGTGATGTAACTTATTATAATTATATTACTATTATTATTTGGATTTTCAAGTTAATATTAAAAGAATTCATAATATGATTGTACTACAATATTTTGAAACTTTATTCTCGATAGCTATTGGCAATAGAATTATCCCATAAGTCGCGAGTCTGTTATCTTATTAAATACTGTAAATTTTTGTTTAATTGTTATACTTAAGACAAACTTTAGGTTGCAATTAAATTGCAATGCTGTGCAACGTGTATCCATCTTGGTTAGGTTGCATTGCTGTGCAACGTGTATCCGTATAGGTTAGATTCAACTTTACCCCCTTTTAAGTTTAGGTTAGGATAAAGTGAGGTTAGGTAAACACAGATTAAATATATTACTATATATATAGTTTATATATATAGTATATTATATTATAATATAAATATGTAATATATATGATATATATTTATATAATATATTACACACTATATAGTATATATATATATATATAATTACTTATATCGATATCGTTTTAATATTGCGATATTTTCCGAATAATAAAGTCAGACAAGGTTTAGATAATTGATATATTATACTAATATATTATATGCTATATATAATAATATATATTTTATATATATATCGTAATTAGTATAGTATATATTTATATATATACTAATATTATATATATATATAATTAATATATTTTTTTGATTATATTTTATGGTTATGTAGGTATATTTAATTGTATAATAATTATTTAATATACATATATAATTAGATCTTAAATTATAATTTTTATATAGTAAATATTTATTACTATATTATTAATATTTATATATATATTATTTATATTATTATTAGTATATTTATAACTATATAGTATAAATAATATATATTATGTTTAATAGTATATATATTTTATATATAATATTAATTTACTTAATATATATGATTATTATATATAATACATATAATTTTTATCAATTAGTATTAAGCTTTTAAAGTATTTGTGTTTGATATTAGTAACTCCTGACATGACAGTATATATATATAATATATATTCATATAGTACTATATATATATTTATATTATATAATATAGTATATATTGTAATTAGTTTATGTGATTATATATATATATATAGTATATATTTATATTTTTATTTAATAATTATATATTTATATTATATATATTATATATTAGATTATATATATATTTTTATATCTATTATAATATATATATAATATATATAATCATATGGTATATATAATAATTGTTTTCTTATAGCTATATTATAATATATAATATAATATACAATAAATGTTATTTAGATATATGTATATATAATATTATTAGTATATATATTTTACTATATATATATGTTAGGCTGGGTTTGGGGAGGTTGATGGGATGAAATGTTCTAGTGGTCTACCATTTAGGATAGATCTTGTGTGTAAATTGAATTATCCTAGATATATTTTTTAAGTGGTATATATCATTTTCAATTTTAAGTCATATCCCGAAAGGCCAATGCATGTACTAAAAAACTATACAGTGGTACCAAAATCAAAATGTTCTTTTGAAATAAACTATCATTTATTAATCAGGAGACATTTTACCCGGAATAAAAATTAATAACTAATAATAATAGTATCATCAACCTAAAAGTGTAACAAAGATATATTTGATGTAATAATATTAGCACGGAAATTCTCTTTATAGCATATATAAATATAACCGCAGATTAGATCGGCTTACTCCCGAGTGGAGACGGAACAGAAAGAGACAAAATTGTAATGTAATTTTTCTTTGTAAAATTTTTATAGAGTTCTAAATCGTATACCCTCTCGGATAAACAAGAACAATTTGATAGAGTCGGGGTTTCTCGAGGCCGTGAGATCCCTGGGGAGACGCTCTGTGGGAGGACGTTCTGTTCACTCCTCTTTGCCCTCTGTAGAGCTCGTATAACCTCCTAATAATGGATTATAATAATAAAATTGAAATTAAAATAAATATTTTCTCACCTTTTTTGCGTTAAATAAATAGCGGTATTATTTGGCAATCATTTATTTCTCTCAGAGATCATGACTCAGCTCTTTCAAGATCAATTTAGTCGAGTGTCACTGAATGTATTTTATATACTCTAATATTAATATTAATAGTTATTTATATATATAATAATATTTTAGTAAACATTGTAAACACATAAATTTTTTTTTTATTAAGTTTTCTTCCAGTTGAAAATTTATTCTGAAAATCAAAAATGTGATTTATATTTTCGCTAGTAGAATAGTTATATGTTTCTAGTTTACATTACCTTGAAACTATACGGATGCTTGCTTATATTATTATATATAATATATATATTATATAATTAATATATATATATATTATAAATATATTAAATTATATATATATTAATATATATATATTAATTATATATATATATATTATTATATAATATATATTAATTATTAATTAATATATATAATATTATTATAGTATTATATAATATATATATATATCATCCGTATTTTGTTAAAATAATATATATAACAATTGTCTATAAATAGATTAAGTTTAAATTAAAATAATATATATATTAATATATTATATATATAATGTATTAATATTTAATAATATAAAATATATTTTTATTTAGTATTTTTTTCTATATATCAGTGATGGGACGATTAATCGTAATCGTCATCTTCATCGTCATCGGCAAAATCGGCATATTGTTTTTATAATCGTCATCTGTCATTCGTCATACGGGCATTTCGCGATTATTTCGACCCGATTATTGAAAAAATTTTTTAAAGAAATCTTAATAAATAATATTAAAACTCAATATAATGATAGAGTACATTGTAATTTTGTAATATAGGATTTTATTAAAGTAAAAAAAAATATAAAACCATATTTATCTAAGATTCTGTATCTAATTCATAATAATATAATAATAATAATATAGATGGATGTCGAGTAAATAATAATTAAATATAATATATTTCATTATAGATGTGGTTTTACTAATAAAAAAGGTAAGTCAAATTTCTAAATATTTGAAATGGGAGATATAACAATAAATAATCTAATAAAATATAATGGGAACTTCTAAATTCATAATTCATTATATCATTAAATAATAAGTTGTGAATATAGTATGAAAAATTAATAGAGTGGTGTAACCATACATAAAGGCATTAAATAATAAAGTTAGTATAAGTAAATGAAATAAAACAATTATCAGTATTATAATAATAAATAATAATAAGATATAGTTAATAATAAGATATTAGTAGATAAGTGGAAATTAATAATAATAATTCTATTTTCCATGGGATGCTCTCAAATGAGCAGAAACGTAAATAATTAATAATTAAATATACAGGTTATGTGCTCTATATGTAATCAAATTGTACAACGGATATACGCTGGAAATAGAATTTCCTATAGATTATATTTACCCTATCTGTGGCATGCCCAGCTATGATATTTATATATATATATAGTGATTAGCTTAATTCATATTATTTTGATATGGATTTAGTTAGACCTTACTTCATTTGTTATCATATATATATACCGTTTTTTAATACTACTGTTGGGGTATCATGGCTACTCATAATACTCCAGTGAGTGAACTATATATACATCTTATTTTATATAATCTTCAATTGGCTAATTAATATAATTAAAGTTCTGTATGACATTCCAGTGCCTTTAATGCGTTGTTGGCCTTGGTCGAGTCTCTGGTCTTATGCGTGTTGACTTCGATTATGATTACTCATTCCTCACCATGTGGTTGTTTCAGCACCAACATAATCACCTTCATTACACATACTTATATCACACACCCTACTTCCTAGACAACATCATTACATTTGCCATCCCCTATCCTTTCTATCCATACGTATAGAGAAAAATTATGTTGCCCAATCGTATGTTCGGCGTGTATTTAGAATAGCGACTAAAGGCCGGTGGTAGTTAGTTTGCTGCTACTAACAACTTATCTTTCGTCAAGGAATGCTATTTATGTCATGCCCTCGGAGGAGCGAGGTCGTGTCATCATGTAAGTTCGCCCTTAATATCCTAAAAATGTATGATCGATCTGTGAGTACTGAGAAATGTTCGTCAGGAGGATAAATGTGATAGAAATGTATGAAGGATTCAGACGGCTGAATTTTGTGTGTTTTATTTAGAAAGGGCAAAATAGTCTGATTTTGCTCTCTGCTGTTACTTCTGAAACAATAGAATGAAAGGAAACGTGATTAATGCAGTGGCTGTGGATGTGAAAATGTAAATTCTGTGTTTATGCTGTGGAAAGGAATGTAAGAAGGAGGGATAGAAAGGATTAATGCCTTTAATATCTCGATGAGTGTGAATGTGTGGTAGAGAGGCTATATAGGTAGATTTTTGTGTGTGTGAGTACTTAAAGTCTCTAATTTTTAATAATTTAATGTTTGAAAAGGTTCAAAATTTGTGTGGTTATCGAGAATATACTCCACATCTAGAACGGGTACAAGTTATTTGAGAGAGACGGTTAAACGCACTTATTCTGGGACTAGATATCTTTCTGAAATGATGTTTTTGGATGGGAGGTAGAAATCAGAGTTCAGGTAGACTCAGTTTATTTGCTACATATCTGCCCATTCAAGGATTTTGTTGGGATCACTAGTGGTCAACCACCAGCCATTCACGGGCAGCAGAGCCTTTCAGGGAGGGTGTAAAGTACTCCCATAAAAGTTCACCCTTAGCGCATATATATACGCAATATGAGGAAAAAGTCTAGGGCTTTAAAGTGCAGGAGATTAAATTCAGTAGAAAACAAGATGGGAGAGTATTCCACAGAACAGCAGTGTGTGGAAAGAAGGAAGCACCAAAGCAACTAGCCTGGAGTTACCTAAATCAAAACAATACTCGTGCGCAGATACAGCAACCCCTTTGTCTACGAAGGGGTCGTAGAAAGGTGGTGGTAGCTAGGCGAGTGGTAATAAGTTTTCCCATCGTAAGCACTTGCGCTGCGGTACGTATAGGTATACGAGATAAAGCACCAAACATTTTTTCTTCGACCTCATAAATAGTAGGGTCAGTGATACTAGGAAAGTACAGAACATGTTTAATAAGCCTTTTTGGTGACTCTTTATGACTCGACCCTGTCCAATAGGCAAGCAGGTGAAATCAGAACCTCCCCCACGGCCTTCTACCCGGCGGACTTACTACCCAGAATATAAGAAGCAAATACTACATATCATGGGGCGGATGAAACCCTTGTATATGCTGCAAGCAAACTGAGAAAAGGAAGAGTAATCCCCCAGTATAACACAGATACTCCCCAGTATCTTTTGAGGTCGCACCTTAGCAACGTTGTGATGTAGGTTTCACATAGATTTTTATGCCTCGTTTATGTTCAATCGTGTTACAGCCGCAAGTGATGTTAAGCTTAGATTGGTCACAGGACGAGGGCCACGTAAAGATACTGCCTTGTGTCGGCAGAAAGAGATAGAGAAAAGCTACTTACACAGAAGGTATTTTTAAGCGAAGACTCGTGAGTTGTGGTGTTTGAGATTGAGAAGGTTCATCCGGGTCAGGTAGCGATGAGTGCTTTCTTATGTTTAGAGGAGGATTCGATTTACTTATCCCACACTCTTGCTCGAAAGGATAAAATTTCGAGATAGATTAAGCACGTAGGAGGAACCACATTGTATCGCAGATGGAGTAATTGATATTCGCGCAACAGCTGTCACATATACCGAAATGAATGGGTCGGAGCATCAGTGAAATTACCGAGTGGGACAATAGACGTATAGACATACGGGTCGACGCCGTCGAGTAACTCACTATTCGATATTAAGTGGGATTCAAGAAGTAGGAATTTCAGGACCAGCTTCCATTAATAGAGGCAGAACCCTGGCTTACTGAGAGGAAACTACCTTCGCTATTGCATTATTTGCAGAAATATTGTTTCACTGTAAAGTACAGTCACTCGCGCCCCATCAACGAACAGCAGATATTGAGCGATTTTGAAAGAAAGTTAGACATAAAAGTAAGCAAAGTAAAAGGAGGGAAGGAAACCCAAGAGAGGGGAGCTTGGAGAGCAGTGAACGCGTGCCAATACTCGATAAAATGCTTTGGATATGTCAAGCGCCACTCCAACGCAAGTCTCCCGTATGTTTCACCTTTACAAGCGAAAACGCATAAATTCGGTTTAAGATATGCGAATTTTGTCAATGTCGCCATCTAGCCTCTATCCTGTGCAATAACGAGAACGCTGTACGCTGGCCATTCGGATATTGATTTCAGACATGACTGCTAAAAGAACGTGATAGTTGGAGAATGGTCATTTCAAAGATCTTAGACTAGACTTAGGCAAGTGAGAGCTACACGGCGATTTAGTTAGAAGGATCAGAGCGAGCTTCCTTTTTTCGGCATAGGTTGGACATGTGGAGCTTCCAAACACTGAGTGAAAGTGCTAATACTGACATAGAGAATATATAGTTGAGCGAGGGGCCTAAGAGATTAGCCTTTTCAGTTAGGAGAATTAGCAACACAATGATTAGATTGAATAAAGAGGAGGAAGAGCAGATTTACAGAAGTTGCTAAGAGATTGAAAGATTTGTCAGTAGGAAAAATCAAGAGGTTAGCTCGTACTTTCCTTCTGATAATAGCCCGCTTGATTGTCTCGAAGAGTATCCTACAACGTATTTCTAGCTAGAAAATGAAAATTATCGAGAGTGGATATAGGAGAACGAATATTTTATCACCCCGAATATGAGCCCTGTTCTAGCCTGATGCCCAGAGAACAAGCACGTCGAACTAGGGTTATGAGGAAAGGAAGATTTAGTTTTAGAATGAATGAATGAGGAAAGAAAAATTCAGCTGAAGAATGGAATGAACATGCCCTCATGCCATCAAACAATTACAGCTCCTCCTTTTCTTTTAAATATCTTATCTTGACAACATTTATTCCTTACTGAGGTAGCCAATTTGCTATCATCTGCAAACTTGGGAACTTTACATTTAAGTCCTTGTTCTAAATATTTTATACAGGTATGAGGAACAGCATCTTGACATAATGAACTCGTTATTGGACCACAAAATATGTTCTCCTCACAATTTCCATTAATAAAATACTTTTCATTTATTATGATTAACTATTATTTATAATTATTATTATTAATTATTATTATTATTATATATTATTATATATTATTATATTATTATTTATTTAATTATTATTATTAATTATTTATTACTATATTATTATTATTTAATATTTATTTTATTAATTTATTATTTTTTATATTTAATTTATTAATTATTATTACTATCATTTATTATTAAATAAATTGTTAACTTGTAATATATAATAATTATTATTATTAATGAGTACTTTAGGAAATCAAATACATTTCTGGAATGGCTAACGCAAATTTTTCGGACAGCGTTGAAGCCCCTTGATCACCATCTGATCTGCAGCTTTCTAATATTAATTAATATATTTTATATATATATATAATATATATATATATATATATTGAGATTATAATATTAATATATATATATATATTATTATAATAATATATTATATATATATATAATATTATATATATATATATTATATTATAAGAGGAGAGAGAGAGAAAATTTTAAAATAGTTTTTTTTCATTATCGTCAATCCGATCATCGTCATCGTCATAGGCAAAATTTGCTCTAATCGTCATCGTCCATCGTTATCGCAAAAATTTCATAACTTCGTCACCATCTACTAATATTTAATATTATAATATTATATATTTTTATAATATTAATATATATTGACCTCTGGGTTTCCGGAACTAAAAAAATAAATCGTGTCTGAAAAAGTTTTACGCAACCCTAAGCTTTTATTATCTAAAGAAAGTAACACAAAAAATATTTTTTAAAGAATAAATAATAAGAAAACACAATTTTGTTGGTTTTTAGCATTTGCCTTTAAGAATGCTTCAGCTTTCTTAATTATATTAATAATATTAATATATATAATATATTATATATATATACTTAATATATATATATATATATATATATATTTATAATATATATTATATATATTAATATATATATATATAATCATATATATAATATATATATATATATAATATGTATTATATATATATATATATATATATATATATTATATATAATTATATATTATATATAATAATATATATATATAATATATTTATATATATATATATTATTTATAAATATATATTATATATATTAATATATCTATATATATATATATTAATATATATATCTATTATATATATATATATATATTAATATAATATTATATATATAATATTATATATAATATATATTATATATATTATATATATATATATATATTTGAGTTTTTCGCAATCTAATATTAGATTGTGGTTCTTTCCGTTAAAGCCCCCAAGCGATATATCGATTATTTTATTCAACTATCATTTAAGAAAACTATTAACATATTTAGAATCAGCGTATAAAGCTTATTACCATATAGTTGGTTAAAAAATACAGCTTATGTAAAGTCTTTTATAATGATTTAAAAACTAACGAAACACCCTAAAGGTAGACCGCATAGATATACAGGAAGTTCGGGTTCTTCGGCCTCTAGGTTGGACCGACGGGGGAGGGACTTGGTTTCCCCCTCTGTCCCCATCGGCTCGAGGCACCTAACAAATATAAATGTTTTACCTTGAACTTCAATTTTTAGGGATGGCCCGAGCAGATGGGGGGAACAGTCCGCGTCCATCCTAGAGGAGTAGAGACCTACTCTATATCTTAATGCGGTTCTAACTCTAGGTGTTCGTTAGTTTTAAATCATTAAAACGACTTTACATTTTTGTATTTTATAATATTTTTTTTTTATTTTATTTTTTTTTTAACGCAATATTTATTAAGCTTTATACGCTGATTCCCAATATGTTAGCGTTATTAAAAATCGATAATTTAATAAAATTAATTGATTTAATACATACAATGCTGAATAAATGAAAATAGAACCTATAATTTAATGTTATTTAAACATTAAATTTGAATATCATTCGTTTTATTAAATCCTGCATAGTTATAAATGCCTCTTTTGCCTCCCACTCTCTGTTTTCCCCTTCTCCACACAATTCACAAATCACTCATGAATACGATTTCAAACATAGTTCTGCTAGTTTCCACTACTCGTGTTTTGTTTTTCATTTGTAAAGGGAACCATCATTCTCTAGTTTTTCTGTTACCACAGAACTCAAATTTAGGACTTATTTCGAAATTTTTGAGAAAATTTCACTGCAGTCAATTTCGTTACTATTATGTTTTTCAAAAATCCCAAACTCAATTATACTCAAATACTCATTTTTATTTTCTATTATTCTATAACTCCTTCGTTTAAGAATAAAATAAATAAAAATGTTTCCAAATCGAAATTATATGAAGCCCAAAAATGTTTAAAAACAACGTCTTTTTTTTTTTAAAAATAATTTAAAATAAATGTAAAAATATTATAAAAATATACCAACATTTCATATACTATTTTTTTTTTTATCGGTTCCATCATTTAAGGAGTATATACCCTATTATAGTTATATATATATAAGTACTCATTATATAATATATATATATATATATATAATATATATAATTTATATATAATACTAATATTATATATTATTGATATATAGATATTATAGTATATATATGTTATATATATATATATATATATATATTATATATATCTATGATATTATATATATATATATATAAGTATATTATATATATATAGTATATATATACTATATAAATATAAAGTTAAAATATTTTTCAAAGCACTGAAAATTACCCTAAGAGTAAGAAAGAAAGGACAATAATATTTCCCCCATTTTTATTATTATCCTCCAAAAGATTAATATCTTCAGAAACATTCTCGTTATTTCTGCTTATAATAATTTCCTGATTTTCCTCTAAATCGTTGAACCTCCGTCACAATAGCTAATCAGTTTTTTAAAAACAAACTGTTCTCTATATTTTTTATTTACTATGTTTATTTCAAATCCACGTATTCCATCAAAAACAGCTGATTTCAATTGTTTGTAAACAAAAGTAAATTTAGCCAAGAAATCGCGTTCGATTATGCCCGACTTTCGTGCTAAAACAGGATTAGCATTTCTTATCTAGTGTTAGCACAAATGCAAAATCGAAAACGGCTTTAACGCGTATTGCCTAGGGTGCTTTGTGGATTTGTATGATCATGTTGAGTGATTGGTTCTCCGCTCTAGTCGACTTTAGCAGTCACAATAGGTCCATGTATGTGTATGCTGCTTTATGGGATATAGTAGCGCAGAGGGGCTTCACCTCCGATTTTTATAAAAATCACAGGATATACTCTTAAAAAAATAATAATGAAAAAAAAAAAAACAACGTCGGTCTCTTCAGGAAAAAAGTTACAGCCTCTCAAAGTTGTTAAAACTCCTAAAGGATTTTCTTATAAAGAAAGCAAGTTTTTATATTTTTTTTTAAATCAAAGGATATAGCAACTCCAAAAAAAATAATAATGAAGCAAAAAAAAAAAAAACGAAAATCTTCATAGTAGTGCAGAGGGGTGTCACCCCTGATTTTTATAAAAATCACAGGATGCACCCTAAAAAATATTAATGAAAAAAAAATGTCACTCTCTTTAGGAAAAAAGTTACAGCCTCAAAGTTGCTAAAAATCCTATAGGATTTTCTTAAAAAAAAGATTTTAATTTTTTTTTGGTAATTGTGGTGCAGTTCTCACTAAAGTTCATGTAAATAGTGTATTAAAACTATAAACATTTAATTTACACAAATGGTATTAGAAAATTCTTTGAAGTTTTTTTTACAAATTGCCGTACATTTTAATTTATTTTTAATAAAAATTTTAAAAAAATTCTATGAAAATTTTAAATGGCTAAATTTCTCATTTTTATAAATTGCCGTACATTTTAATTTATTTTTAATAAAAATTTAAAAAAAATTCTATGAAAATTTTAAATGGCTAAATTTCTCATTTTTATATCCATGTTTTTTTCTGATTTTTTTTATATATTGATCTCATTAATATTTTTTCGATAATCAATATATCTGTATGATTATATTATCAATGAATAGATTTTCAAGACAATATATATATATATATATATATATATATATATATATATATATATATTAGTATATATATATATATATATATATATATATATATTAATGATTGCCCGATACCATTGGTATCGGTATCAGTGGTTATTAGTCGATTTGTTGAGAGTATCGGTATTGGAATTTTGTAAGTAGTAGTATCGGTATCGGTTATCAGCAAAATTTTGCTGATACCTTTAACCGATACCACACATTTTGCGTCTTTAAATTGATTTCGATATATTAGCTATATATATATTTATAATATATATTATATCTATATATATATAAATATATATATATTTATATATATATATATATTATATATATATATATATATATATATTATGTCCCGCATTGGTGTTGGATGGTGTTGGTAGTTGAAAGGTTTTGAGCTTATCAAGTAAACTCTTGGAATGCGACTTGAGAATTGACAGAACCTCAGTTCCAACAAACCTTGAGAATTTACAAATTGAATCAAAGGTCAAGAATCTCATGAACAGTAGCTTAACCCTTTCTGGAAATTAAAGTTTCAAATTTCTTTCTTGTTTAAGATTACATGTTATTAGCTTTGTTATATATATATATATATATATATAAAATTGCTTCTATATGCATCTATACACCTATAGAAAGGTTATATATATATATATATATATATATATATATATATATAAAGAGTCTCGGTGGCGCAGTGGGCTGAGTGGTGCGTTTGCACGCTTAGGGTCGTGAGTTCGAGTCCTCGTCAAACGGGATTTGTACTTTCGACTAGTCACCAGGACGGACACCAAAAACTGTCACTTGAAGGATGCTTTCTGTAATTCATTACATTTTACGCCAATAGTGTATTCATACACTGATCTTAATACACTCACCTCACTCATCCATAGCCAACACATACAACGGTACAACCTTTAAAAACACATACATACACCTACATTCCTATTCGCCTCACGCACAGTAGGTCTGTGAGTCCAGAGCCTAGCCATGCCCACTGATGGCTGGAATATCTTGACTTGGTCCAGACTGAGGCTGGGGTTACTATCACCCTGATAACTGTGCACCTTTCCACTTTGTATGGGCCCACTGGTCGGGAAAACACAAAATAGTAACCTTTCCCCTGATTGTTCGTGGTAAATAACTAAACTAACTAACTATATATATTATATATGATATGTAAATAATTTATTTTAAAAATTTTTTTTTTTTTAATTTTGAATTATATATATATATATATATATATATATATATATATATATCCGCAATTTGTCTGATAGTTTCCCTATCTATCTGACCTACTGTATGTTTATATAGGCGTTTTCGTTTCTATTTGTGCTTACGAACGTAAGAAATGCTCGGGTTTGCGTTCGTTTTTGTTAAACCGCAAAATCGTAAAAAATGCTTAACAAACGTAAGGAATTTCCTTAATTCTATAAGGTTGCTATTCCTGTGAATTGAGAATTTTAGCACGTTCTTTTACAAAAAATGTGTTAAACCAAAAAAATGACGGAGTGGTAGGCCCGTTTGGAATTGAGAATATTTCATTCAATAAAATCAGCTTTAAATTTAATTTCTTCCAAATCGAAAAAAACTCATATCCAACAATAGTTGATCAATTTTTTTGAAATAACTTAGCTATTTTTAGTTTATTTCTGTTTCTCCCCGAAAATCTCCGATATTCTTTTGAACATGCTATTCGATGGCTTCTCTGACAAAGCTCTACCATCTTTAAAATTGTGTTCGTTTTTGCACAAAATTCAGGCAATTAGTACAGGCAGTCAGGAGTGCCAAAGAAGTCTTATGGATATTTTAGGTTTAAGTGTTTTTATATATAAAGATTTCAAATTTTTAAGTTCTTCACCTTTAGAAGCATTTTGAAGGAAATTTTGAGAGATATACGGTGCCTATTGAGGTCATAGTAATCTCTGACAGCTAAATTTCTCTGGTTGAGAGATTGGGAGATTAGTTCGAAAGGAAATGCCCATGCTGTTGAAGGCTCGCATCTTTTAGTGTTAGAAAGTTTGACTACATAGTCGTAGTATTTACAGTTGGCAACATTTATATTGTAAACGATGTGTGACCTCAAGTTCAGGGGATGCTTTCTTTAATCTAAAAGAAACTGCCAATTGAGTTGTTAATAAAAGATATATAAGAAACTTGCATTTTGGAAAGTTTTTGTTTAAGATATTTCTAATCTGAAGTGAAGATCATTGGAAAGGGGTCCTATGTAGGGAAGTCGAGCATAAACAGGAAGTTTAGGGACATCATATGCAGTAGTTTTAAGGCGACAAGTGTTATTGAGAAACGATAAACAAGTTATCAAAAAGGTTTTGGGGGATAAAGGCTAAACTAGAAAATTACGGGAGAAAGGTGATTTCTCAGGAAAAACTTTCCAATCAGAAACAAATAACAAAGGCTTGTGTATGCGGGACCTTAAGGACCTGCACTTATGATAAAGAGATAAGAAATACAGAAATTAGGTTCCAAAGTAAAGATATTAGGGGCTTGCGATAAATAGATAGTAGGCAAGTCCACTAATACTTTACATGGGACTTAATTTCTTTAGTTCTATATCCTTTAATCATAATTGTAATAATACGAAGCGTTGCGATAGAATGAATTTTAGTATTTCTTTTGCTTTTAATTTAGACCGTCCGTTTTCGTTTTTGTCTTTTGTGCTTACGCTCGATAAGAAATGCTCACACAGTTTTAGTAGTAATTCCTGTTCAGGGTTCACACTTTCTGGAAAGTCAGGAAAAGGTCAAGGAAGCGTTTTAAGATATGCTGAAAGTCCGGGAAATTCCCAAAAAAGTCGGAAATTTTAAAATTTCAAAACATATGAAGAATTTGATCCATGGACCAAGTTACATATTTTTGATATATTTTTTTTCCTTACTGTATAATTGTGGAATGAGAGATGTATTTGATAAATGAATGAAAAGGATGGACGAGGAATGACATCCCATAAATCTACTTCTATCCTGTTTCTTTCTATTTTTAGTTCACTATTACCTACTATTCTTCCTATTCTGTCCGTAGAGGTTGTTCCAAGTTCATCCTTCCGATTGAAGGTGATTGGTATATGGATGTGTTTTAGATTGTATGACTTAAGACTTAATCTGTTTATATCTTATTCTCTTTAGGGATCTTTTTCTTTTTAGAGATTTATACTTTTTGAGGTGTTTTTTTGAGGTTTTACGAAGTGATTTTGGATTTTTGTGCAGTTGACAGCCGAAAATCTCTCAACACCAAACCATTAAAAAATGTTTCTGTTCAAACCAAAGATGTAGCTATTTCTAAAATGCAAACTGGCTTTTTTTTAAATGCTTTCCTTAAAACGTGAATCATTTTTACGAAAGTTCCAAACGTCAGACCCACTTGGTCCATTCCTGTTCACAGATTTACAATGTCTCATACTAAATATTATGGAAAGATTTCTTAAGTCCAGTAAAATGCCTGCTACAACAACTAAGCTTTTTGTATTAGATTTACATGACAAAGACAATTTGCATGATGTAAAAGGTATTAATCTTGGATTTCAAACAAAAAAAAACTTCTCAAAGAAGTCACTTCGAATGAAAGTAATATCCTAAAATTCAAACTTGAATTCCAGACTGTGCTAATCAAAATGACAGAAAAGATATTAGAAAGATGTCCTCTGAAGTACAAACCTGTCCAAGGGCTCTCATCATTGGATCCTAGTATAATTTTTCATCAGCCAGAACAAGGGAAACAAAGATTTTCTTTATTGCTAGAGGCATTGTACACCAATAGCCAATCACAGATTCTGTTGCTGATAAAGCAAAAGCACAATGCACTCTACTTTGCAGTGAAGCTCATTCTACCCTTGAATTAAAATTCAAATATTTTTGGCTGTGACCTTGTCCTTCTAAGAGACTTGGATGAATTTTTTCTTTCTATAGTACCTGGGAATCAATGTTATGCGGAATTGTGGCAAATTATTAAATTAGGACTGATATTTTCCCATGGAAATGCGACAGTGGAAGGAGGGTTTTCTGTAAATAAAGCAATTTTAGTAGAGAATCTGAAAAAAACATAGTCTGATTTCTCAAAGAACAGTGCACAATGCTATAAGATCTCATGAAAGTATTCATAAAGTTCCTATCACTCAAAAAATGTTGACAAATGTAAGAGCTACCATAGGAGTATGAAGACATCTTCAAAGAAAAAAAGAAAAATTATTCATACAGATCAATAAACTTGAAGAGCAGGGAAAGATGTTAAAACTGAATTTGACAGAAGAAGACGATATAAAATCAAAAATTCAGATGCTTTGAGAGAAGTTAACTAAATCTCCCCATTAGAACTTTTGTGATCAAAGTGGACGTTATTCACCTAGGCTTATTAATGTAAGCTTTAAATTTATTTTTCTTTTTGTATAAAATAAAACTGCTACTTTTTTTTTTTGGAAAGATAAAAAAAAAAGTGCGTTGGACGGCTATGGGGAAGGTATAGGTCGGATTATTAAAAAAAAAAAAATTTTTTTTAAATTATTAATGATAATGAACAATTTTTAAAGTAAATTTTCAATAATTTATGTATGAATACTGATAAATAGGCTGCCAATATGATTAATGATATTTTATACGCCAAATAATAACGAAACACGCGGTTCAGGGTAAATTTGCGAAATTTGTCAGGAATAGTCAGGGAATTTTAAATTTAAACGGACTGCGATTCTAGCTAGGTTTACTTTTGTTTAAACAACTTGGAAATTCAGCTGTTGTGATGGTGCTCGTTGGTTTTGGAAAAAAAAACAGAAATAAGAAATAACAAATGATTGTACATTACAAATAATGGATCAACTATTTGTGATGGAGTTTTTCCATTTGGAAGAAATTAGATTTAAAGCTAAATTTTATTTAAATGAAACAGTTCACCATTCAGACACCAAGCCGCCATTTTGTTTGTTTACATTTTTCGTAAGAACGTGCTTGCCGAATAGCCGTAAGCAAAATGCAAAAAGAAACTTTACAAAATTTTAAGGAAATGCCTTACGTTTGGTGAGCATTCTGCGATTTTTCGTTAAGTTTGACAAAAACGAACGCACAAACTTTAGTATTTCATTACGTTTCGTAAGCACAAACAAAAAAGAATATATATATTATATATATAGTATATATATATATATATATACTAATATTATATATAATATATATATATATATTATATATATATATATTATATATATATATATTTTAAAAAACCCGCCTTTCTGGATTGATCGATGCCGCATCGCTAAGATTCGAACAGGTTATTGGCCTGTGGCAACCGGCAGTGTTAGGGAATAGTTATGTTTCATTAACTAGTGTATAATATATTATAATATATACATATATCATAATATATATATATTAATATATATATATATATATATATATATATATATATATATATATATATATATATATATATATATATATATTAGTATATATATACTTATATATATATATATATTAGCATATTTTTATAGGGAGTAAAAGTATCATACGGTATCGTGGATATCGGGTTATCGCAATCAGTAGTGAAAAAATTGTTATACTGTATCAGTATTCGGACAAATATTAAATTTAGGTATTCGGTAGTGACAACACTAAATATATATATTACGGTTGTATATATATATATATATATATATATATATATATAGTTATATTATATATATATTATATATACATATTATATAGAAATTATATTTTTTTGTAACTTTCTCTAATAATTAAAATTATAATATATATACCGTATATATATATATATATATATATATATATAGTATATATATATATAATATATATATATATATATATATATATATATAATATATATATATATATATTATAGTATATATATATATATATTATATCTATTTTATACCGTAAGATGGGGCAAATCTGGTCCAAAATCAGGGGTACTCAAAATGCTAAGGTTTATGGAAACTTTTTTTTTTTTTTTTTTTGAAATTTTTTTTTTTTTTTTTTTTTTCCTTTTGGAGTAAAATTAGTATAATTGTATTTTGATATATAATATAGATTAAATGTTAGAAGCCTATTAAGTAAACTTGGACTCAGAATTCCACCGATTTTGGGGTGGCGGCGGAATTCGAATTCCCACCCTTCAATTTTCACATTCCCCAAGAATCCCTCAATTAAAGTGTTTTATTTAATAAATTATGATAGTCAGTTTTCATTTTTAAACAAATAGTATTACAATATTATTTTAAGAATTTGGGTTCGAAAACGTAATAAAATGTTCGAGTTCGTTCGTTATTTTGTCAACTGCAAATCGTAAAAAAATGCTCATTAAACGTAAGGAATTTCCTTTAGATCTGTAAGATGCTGCTATTTTCTTTTTATCTTAATTTACAGGAATTGAAGATAAATTCTTTGACGATTTGGTGAGCTTTTTTTACGATTTGCGATGTTTGACAAAAATGAACGCAAACGCTGTTTGACAAAAATGAACGCAAGCTCAAGCTTTTTAGGTCTCTTTTTAAACATAATGGTATTACAATATTATTTTAAGAAATTGGGTTTGAAAACTAATAAAATGTTCGAGTTTGCGTTCGTTTTGTCAAACGCAAAATCGTAAAAAAATGCTCACCAAACGTAAGGAATTTCCTTAATTCTTTTGTATTCTATATTACACAGAATTAAGGAAATTCTTTACGTTTGGTGAGCGTTTTTTTTACGATTTTGCGCTGTTTGCCAAAACGAACTGTAATGTAAAAAATTCTGTAAGGTTGCAATTCTTTTTTATTTTATATTACACAGAATTAAGGAAATTCTTTACGTTTGGTGAGCGTTTCTTTTACGATTTTGCGCTGTTTGACAAAAACGAACGCAAACGCTGTTTGACAAAAACGAATGCAAACTCGAGCGTTTTAGGCATATTACGTTTCGTAAGAACCAATGCAAAAACGAAAACTGCTTAAGGGTCTGGCAACATCATCAGCAGAGTATCCCTTTGTATCCCTGCCTTGTTACTTTTGCGTAAGTGTGAACCATCTTGCTGAAAAAATTGTACAAGTTAATTAGGCCTATGTTGAAAAACTTTACCTACCTATCTTGCTGTAAAAGTGTAAAAATTATTTTAAACATTATATTTCGGACATCTTTTTGTAAAAGAGTATTAAAAATTTAATTTAATGATGATTTCAATATGGACCGAATTGCCCCTCGCAAATTTTTAAACCTGGACCGAATTGCCCCATGTTACAATTTTTAAAATAAAACATATTTATCTCTTGCCTGAATGACTCCAACGATTGCATTAAGGTTATGAACTATTTTTAAGTACTATATCTTGGTACCAATAATGTAGTACAATTATTTTGACTTGTATGATTCTTAGCAATAAGCCTAAAATTTACCTAATTTTATATAGTTAAAAAAAAAAAAAAAAAAATCACAAAATTAATGGACTTAAATTAAAGGTTTCATAAAAAATTAATACCTAAGACATAAAAAAACATTATTTTACATCTTTAACATATATTTTACATCGTGTAGGCTATTTTGAGCCACTGGACGAATTGCCCCACGTGGTCCGAATTGCCCCACATGGACCGAATTGCTTGTATTATTTACCAGTATATATATATATATATATATAAATATATATTATATATATATATATATTATATATATATATATATATATATATATATATTATAATATATATATTATATATATATATATATAATATATATATATATATATATATATATATATATATATATATATATATATATACGGATATTATTATTATTGGCTCATGAGTGGAAGATCAATCAGCAAGTGCCTCAGGATTGACCTCCTTATATTTTTGTAAAACTTTGAAGATAGGTTGTTAAACATCTGTAAGGAGGGTTAGGAAAGTATTAGTCCTCAAAATTAATGTTAGTGGAATATAGAGGGGGTGAAGTGGACAGGTGTATTTTTTCGGAAAAATGGAATTTAACAAATTGCCAATTTTGATGATCCGCATATTCCAAAATATTAATGATAGAGTGTTGAAATGTTGCATCCCTATGTATTTTGTTCCATTAATTTCAAAAATTCTAGTTTCAAGGAGATCTGAAAGTAATTGAGGCACAGTGTGTGCCAAAACTTAGGCAAAAAGGCAAAAATTCCACAAAAAAAAAATTTCAATCATTAATAAAATTTTAAGAATAATCTTTGTGGCTTCCAATGTTGGTATGCTAGCATCATTGGTAGTGGAGAAGCTGTAAATAAGTCAAAATTTATTGAAGCAATTGAAATGGCTGAGGTAGTGTCAACCAAAATTTCCATTTTTTTCCATGACCCAAATTTTAGGCATTTTGAGGTCATAATTAGAGGATGAGGTCCCAAAATAGATTCAATTTAACTTAGCACATTGGGAAAGAGCAGCTGTTCTGTTAACTTGATAAAACAATGCTTTTCAACTTGGCACCTTTTATAATAAGGGAACTTTAAGGTGAAAAAATCAAAAAAATCAGATTTTTTTTATTTTTTTTAAATATCAATAGCTATATATATATATATATAAGGTGGACTAACCGGTCGAAACATTCTTCAATGCATCTTCCAGAACGTATGTCTGTTTGCACATTCAGGTTATACTTGTCCTTCAGGTACTTTTTACACTGAACAAATATGACTAATTCATTTGCTCCAATTGCAAGTAATGTAAGCATCGTGACTGTAAAGAACAATATACATTTGTTATAAAATTTTCCACAGTGGAGCAACCAGCAAATTTAAATAAATTGACTAATTAACAACTTTGAATGGTTTAAGGGTAAGGGGTGTGAATTATCAATTTCTTATTTAATTCATTAAAAGATTAAAAGGTAAAGATTAAAAAGATTTGGGGAATAATTAATTATTCTTGATTCTACATTTACATTTACATGTAGGTGCTGTTATCATTTATGTTAAAACAAAATCTACGTTATAAGCACCACCAGCAATCTGGTACAAATCAAAACGATACAAAGAATAAAATAAATGTTAGTAAGCTGTGTTATTGTTTGAATTGAATAGATTAGTACATATACTCAAAAGAATGGTACAAATTGCTAACAAAGGGATATCTAAAAGAGATGATATCCATAAAGAAAATTTTCTTAGGAAATTT
>JABUQX010130210.1:5000-19192 GCA_015478945.1 Trachelipus rathkii
TTTGTAAGATATTACTGTGTTAACTGACGATGATGTGTTAAGAAACGTGAGCCTAGGTTAAGTATTTGTTGAGTAATGTTAGGTTTGCCCAAGAATTTTTGATATCCACGCTTATTCATAGTTCAAATGATGGTATAAACTCGAGACGAGTGACACTTTTGATGAAGATAGTGTCAATTCAATTCATAGTTCAGATGCTGGAATCTTTGATAGATTGATCACTTTTTTTAAAGGGGTTTGTTAGATAATACGTCTTTACCTTTTGCTGATAGGCGGGAAAAGTGGGAACATATCGAGTATTGTATGACCTGTTTGCTACTTTACCTTTGATAAGTAGGGAATTTTCAGGATGATAGCGGATTATTCATACGCAAGGTATGTTAAGTTTGCATTTGTACATTATATCTTAGTTCAGGTTATGATATGTAGGCTTTTATTGATGCTAAAACTTTGTTGCGTAAAGCATATATTCGTAGGTTAGTACAAAGAACTTATTTTTAATGTTATGTTTAATCCAAAATGATACAGAAAATATGACTTGGATCAATAGTTCATAGATCATAGGCAAAATGGGCGGTAGGGGACTGCTGGATGGAATGGTTTTGAATTTACTACTGATTTGCTGATTTACTGCTTTAAAAAATCAGTAAACTTAATCACGCTTTACAGTGATCTCGGTTGGGCGAACTTATTTTTTATGTTATGGTCAGGATAAAATTTTTGTTATTTTTATGTTATGTGTGGTTAAAAAACTTTTTTGTCTTTGCAATTATTCGTTGGGGATTATGATATTTAGACGAGGTTATGATGAATTTGTGTTAAATATTACGAAGTTGATGTAAAATATTCGGTACTTTAGCATTATATTCCGTTGTCAGTATGATGATTAGACAGGGTTATACTAAATTTTTTGTTAAATATTACGATGTTAATGTAAAATTACATTGATATGTTAGAGATATGCTTGAAAAAAGTGGAATAGGTTACGTTTTGTACGAAAGTGTTAGATACTTTACTGTTGTTAAAGTGCAGAAGTTTGTTAATGTTAGTTAGTAATTTATTCGTACGTATGGTGTATTAGGTTTGGTCGTTGTACATTATATTTCTTAGTTCAGGTTATATGTTATGTTAGCTTATTAATGTAAAAACATTGTTACGTTAGCATATAATTCGATGTTTGTATATGAAAACTTATTTTTGTGTTATGTTTAGTCGAAATGATACTCGAAATATTAACATGAATCAAATGATCAATAGATCAAAAAGGTCAAAGGTGGGAAGGGGTGAGGGTAGGGTGGATGGGTTGATTAACTGATTTACTGATTTACTGCTTAAAATCAGTAAACTATTACAATTTACTATGATATTTTATTCAAAGAACTTATTTTTTGTTATGGTTTGGATAAAACTTTTGTTATGTTTACAGTTATCGTTGGTCTGTATGATAATTAAGCATAAGATTATGATAAATTTTGTTAAATATTACTGTCATTGTAAAATTAACGCATTAATATGCTAGAAATATGCTTGGAAAGTATGAATAGGTTACGTTTTGTAATAAGTGTTTAGTTACTTAACTGGTGTTAAGTGTGGAACTTTGTTAATGTTAACGTTTATTCATAGTTCAAAATTGTGTTAGGTTTTGCCGTTGTACATTATTTTCTTAGTTCAAATGATGCTATGTTAGATTTATTAATGTGAAAACATTGTTAAGTTTTTAGCATATATTCGCTGGTTAGTATTAAAGAACTCATTTTGCGCTATGTTTATACGAAATGATACTCGAAATGCGACTGTAAATCCAATAGTGTTAATGTAAACTTAACAGTAACTGATATGTTAGAGATA
Organism: Trachelipus rathkii; assembly: GCA_015478945.1. NCBI lineage: Eukaryota > Metazoa > Arthropoda > Malacostraca > Isopoda > Trachelipodidae > Trachelipus > Trachelipus rathkii. Next base: position 6,849 of record JABUQX010130210.1, read on the forward strand.
TGCTTGGAAAAAAGTGTGAATAGTTACGTTTTGTACGCTGTGTCAGGTACTTTACTGTTGTTAATATGGAACTTTGTTAATGTAGTAGTTTATTCGTGCGTAAGGTGGGTTAGGTTTTTGTCATTGTGCATTATATTCTTAATTTCTGGTATGCTTTGTTATCTTTATAAATGGGAAAGCCATGTTACGTTAGCAATATATTCGTTGGTTAGTATATAAAGAACTATTTTTGTACTATGTTTATCGAAATGGTACTCGATATGTGACCTGAAATCATTAGATCGAAAGATCAAAAAGGGTCATGGACGGGATGAGTAGTGAGGGGGCAGGGCGGGGCGAGTGGTTTGATTTAAACTGATTTACTGATTTCACTGCTTTAAATTCCGGTAAACTATTAACTTTACTATGATATTTTATCCAACAGACCTTATTTTTAAAATGTTATTGTTTGGCATAAACTTGTTATTTTTATGTTTGTTTGGAATAAAAACTTTGTTATGTTTGCAACTATTTGGGTTTTACTTCCATCATATATTGAAATGATAAAATTTTTGCTAAATATTAACATGTTAATGTAAAAAAAAACTTTGTTACGATGTGGCGCTAGCATATAGTCGGTGGCGTCTGTACAATGATAATCGGACAAAGGTTATGATACATTTTTTGCTAAATGTTACTGTGTCTTTGTAAGATTAACGTTAATATGTTTTGAGAATACTGCTTGAAAAAGTATGAATAGGCTACGTTTTTCATCGCAATGTTAGTTACTTTACTGGTATTAAGTGTGGAACTTTGTTAATGATGTTACAGTATATTCGTGTGTAAGTTGTGTTAGGGTTTTCGTTGTAACATTATTTTCTTAGTTCATGTACGCCTATGTTAGCTTTATTGATGTGGAAACTTTATTGCGTTAGAGTATATTCTTCGTTGATACAGTATGATAATCGGACAAGGTTATTATGAAACATTTTTTGCTAAATGTTACTGTTTTGTCTCTTTGTAAGATTAACGTTAATATGTAGAGATATGCTTGAAAAAAGTAAGATTAGGTTACGTTTTTGCATGGCAAATGTTAGTTACTTTACTGGTGTTAAGTGTGGAACTTTGTTAATGTTAAACGTTTATTCGTGTGTAAGTTGTATAAGTTGTGTTATTTGTCGAGTACAAAATTACTTTCTTAGTTCATGTTACGTCGTGTTAGCTTTGTTAGCTTTATTGATGTGGAACTTTATTACGTTAGAGTTATATTCCGTGCTCAGTATGATACGGACACATAGGTTTATGATTGCATTTTTGCTAGATGTTCTGTGTCAGTGTAAGTTAACAGTTAATATGTTAGAGTTATGCTGAAAAAGTAAGAATAGGTTTTACGCTTTGCATGCAATGTTAGTTACTGTACTGTTGTTATGTTAAGTGTGGAGCTTTGTTAACGTTAAACAGTTTAATTGAGTGTAAGTTTGTGTTAGTTTGTCTTTTGGACATTATTTTTTCTTAGTTTCATGTAACGCTCAATGTTAGTCTTTTAAATTGATGTGAAAACGTTTATTACGGTTAGAGTATTTCGTTGAATCAGTATGATAATTAACCAATGTTGTTATAAATTTTAGTTAAATATTTTTATATACCGCATTGCCACATGTTAATATAAATTAACATGTTATGTTAGAGATAAGTGCTTGGACAAGAGTGTGAATTAGGTTACGTCTTGTATAGCTAATGTTAGTCTTTAGGTTACTTTACTGTTGTTAAGTGTGGGAACTCTTGTTAATATGTTAACGTCTGGGGGAGTTCTATATCATGTTTAAAGGGCGTGTCAGGTTTGTCAATTGTGTATTATATTCCATAGTTCAGATGATGCTTAAGTAAGCTTTATTAATTGTAACGTTTGTTACATTAGCATATATACGTTGATCAGTGTATAAGAAATTTGTTTTTTAATGTTATGAGGTTTATTTCAAAAAATTTTTATATTGAGAGCTACGATTACGATGTAAGATGATGATTGAATCATAGTATCCAACTAGATCAAAAGAATGACAAGGAGGGTGATTGGAAGGGGATGGTTGGATGGTGGTTTGATTTTACTAGATTTCAACTGATTTATGCTTTTAGGGGTAATGCAAAACTTGAAACAATATTTGTAAATAAATGATGAATCTTTAGATGCAATAGGATCATAGATCAATAGGATCATGGTCCATGATCACGCTTCGAGGTTACTCACGGGATAGTGTGTGCTAATAGATTCATGGAGAGGGCCTGCAAAAGGGAGGGGGCAGTTTCATCTTACATTGTTTACACTGATTTAAACTGCTTTAAAGGGTATGTAAAACTGTAAATTTGTAAGTTATAAAGCTATAAAAAGGAATATAAGGAACACTTTTACGCTTGACGTGGTATAAGTCCTTAGATGAATTATTTTACAGATGTTTTTTTTTTTTTTTTTTTCCTCTTTGTTTTTTTTTTTTTATGGTTCTGAAACCAATCATTATTTTCGAAAATCTACAGAAATCGAATAACTATTATAACAGTCAACAGGTTTCAGCCATTACAGAGAGATAGTGAGTGAGATGTAGGTATACATTCGTCTACCGAAGAATGTATTTAATTAACTAGGTGATCACGCACCGGTATTATTACGGTACCCGGCTCCAATGCAACCTCGCCGGTGCCACACTACCAACGCGGTCTGGTATCGTCCTGTGTAACTTGCTAACGTCTGTGATTTTCCCACTTGCTGTCTCAGACTCCTTGCGGTGTTTTTTTGTTTCTTGCTGATTGCCTTTATCTCTTCCTAATTTGCGTCTTTCTTCTGTTTCTGTTCTTCCCGCTCCTGCTTGCAGGTGTGTTCCTTTTCCTCGTTTTTTTTTTTTTTTTTTCTTTTTTGGCTGTGTGTGTTAGGTAGTTGTGTCGTTTTTGTTGAGTTTGGTCCTTGGGTTCTTTGGGGTTGTGTGTTTGTCCTGTTGGCTGTTGGGTGGGGGCTTTGTTTCTTCTGTTTTGGTGGGGTTTTGGTTATTTTGGGTTTTTGGTTTGTTTGGGTGTGGGCCACTTTTGCGGCCCTCTCCTCTCTCGGGGGTGGCGGTTTTGGTGCTTGGGTCTTTTTCGTTTTGGTTGGTGTGTCTGGGTTTGTTGGGTGTTACTTTGTTCGTGCTGCCTCTGTCTCTTTCGGTCTCTTTTGGGTTTCCTGTCTCCTTCGGGGTGTGCCATTGTTGTCCCGTGCCCGCTGTGTTCTTCTTGGTTTTTGGCTTTGCTTGGTTTCTCTCGCGGGTTCCGTCCTTGCTATTACGTCGACGTTGCCCCTTGCGTATTACTCTGTACTCCGGTATCGTGTGCCAGCAGTCGCATGTTTACGTTTTGTCGCACGTGGGGGCTGGGGCCTTGGTATCGGCGTTAAGCATGCGCCATGTCTATCGTTATTATGCTCTTTCCTCGTAGCGCCATTCACATACCCCATATTATTAAACAAATTTTTAATAAGAACGATAAACAAACAATTTTTTTTCTCCAATTTTTAATTTCTTCCTCCCTCCTTTCCTCCTCCTTCTTCCTTTCTTCTTCTTCCTTTCTTCTTCTTCTTCTTCTGTTTTGCATTCCATGCATTTCTTCTTCTTTTTTTCAGGCTGAGACCCCACTCCGGAGGGTCTCTGGACTCCGATGCCGAATCCGACTCCAACTCCGTCTCCGACTCCGAATCCAAATCCTTTCTCCAAGTTTCAATCTTCTGCGATTATTTTAATTTTTAGGGGGGCTGCGCTCCCCTACGGGGGAGCGCAGAGGAACGTAATCTCGTCTCCGACGAGATTACGTCATCATTTAGCTCACATCCAAATTTTAGCCCGATACGTTAAGCCTAACATGGTTTTCAGGACGAATTTGACCTTGGCGCTAAGGGGGCAGCACCCCTTAGGGGTGACCTACGGTCACCAAAACTCGGCGGTGATCCACCTGTTCGATTGGGTATCGTTAAGTCTAATCTTTACTTGGAATCGAGCACGGCAAAAGGGCGTAAGCGACATATTTCACGTTCGCTCTCTGGGGGAGGTACCCCCTATATACATCCTCGAGACTTGAAATTTCGCCTGTTTCGAGCTTAACCCATACATAGATTATATTCCAAGTTTCAGACCTATACCTTTATTCCTTCCTATCGAAAAGGTCAGATGGCCCTATCACTACTACTATTATTATTATTATTATTATTATTATTATTATTATTATTATTATTATTATATTATTATTATTATTATTATTATTATTATTATTATTATTATTATTATTATTATTATTATTATTATTATTATTACCGTATATTTACAGATGTCTTTAAAATCTGGTCACCGAATTGTTCCAGTAGTTTTCGAGGAAGCGGTAAAACAATATAAACAATACCGCGGGTACCAAACTGGAACCATTAGACTTGATCCTGATGGATGGTTTTTCCCCTCTTCTTATATAACTTTCGCGGACAAGTACTACGATTTTAAGGTTTGGATGACTCAAATATTATTATTATTATTATTATTATTATCATTATTATTATTATTATTATTATTATTATTATTATTATTATTATTATTATTATTATTATTATTATTATTATTATTATTATTATTATTATTATTATTATTATTATTATTATTATTATTATTTTCAGTTTAAACCAAGTGATGTAGTAATCATGACTTTCCCTAAATGTGGAACCACGTGGACCCAAGAAATCGTGTGGACAATGATGCATAATCCTGATTTGAATAATCCAAAATCAGCATTACCAATAATGGTTCGAAGTCCTTTTATGGAGTAAGTTGAAAGTTAATTATACTTCTATTTAAATAGTTAAAAATACCTGAAGAACTCAGAGTTAAAGTGTACCATATACAGATAAATAGAAAATACAGACTACTTGGTTCACAAATGTTTAAAGATATATATTGTCAGTGCCGAGTGTATTAATTCTAAAGATCCACAAATCTCAGGTTTATTCATTACTTCCTTATTCTTCTGAGAATTTTCCGTAATATTTCCGTGACACAATGAATCACATCCAGTATACTGAGAGAGAAAGTGAAATTTGGCTGTTCTTTTCGTAAGTTTTTCATTTGTATTGCTTACTTCGCAAATTTTGAACAATGGATTAAGTAGATGTAGAGTTCAACTTTTCCCAATCTAATGTAATATTGTATTCAGACTTGTGCTAGGATATCGCTGTAACTTTCAAGTGGTCGTGAAATTGAAAAATAAATTCGACAAGGATTTCAATTAATCATAATTAACCATACACCAATCAACCATAAATTCCTTGTTCCAGAACATTCATTTATGCTAATAATCAAAGATTTTTGAAATCATGGTTTAGCTTCGCCAATTCGCCAATTTATACACCTGAAGAGAAACGCCACATTTTTTCCACCAACAAATTGAATGACCGTAAACAAAAAAATAAATAAATAAATAAAAAGAAAAAGAAAAAAAAGACTGTGCGTTTATCTTATTAAGTGGTTGGAAATTGGGTGAATGTGACTCAATCAAGAAGAACCTTAGCCTTAATCTTCATTACTAAAAGGATTCTATGTTAAAGAAACATGCTAAATTTGTAGATAATTTTGACCTGTTCTTCAAAGCCCCAAGAGAGGTCATAGCCACAAAGAAATCAGGTATGATGTCTCTTGTCGTTTATCCCCCATAATCTATAAGCATTTCAAAAACTTTCGGACAGAGACTAGCTTTGTCACAAAGCAGGAAAAATTGTAAATGATTGATTCAGTTAACAGCTAACATTTTTAAGAAATGTGGAAATGTGTGAGTGTTTTTATTTCATGTAGATCCTGTGATACATTTTTTTAAATATGTCTAAATTTTCCATTCTCAAATTTCCTTAATTTTCCCAATTAAAAATTAAACCTTTATTTTAGACGCATTCGGAGTTACTGTATTTCTCCATCTCCACCTAATCTCAAACTCATTTATGTTTAAATATCTTATTTCAGTTCTCTCAAGACTTTCTTGTTCTGATGACATCCGCTCCTCCCCTTAGGTTCTCCAAACATGTAGTTCCGAGCTTGTACACAGAATTAGAAAGTAATTTCGTTTCTACCTATCCATTTAGATCATTCCTTCCTCCTGGAAGTGTGCCCTCATTAAACCTGTACATGAAAAGGAATACTTCTAATTATGAACCTATAGTTTTAATCTCCTGTATATATGGTCACATTCAGTCCTTTCAGCCGTCCGTTCTGTGTATTCAACGGGTACAATATTCAAACATTTTTTGTGCATTTCGTTATGCTTTCCCTTTGATTCTTCATATATATTTCTATTCAAATCAAATGCTTCTCTCAAATGCTTAAACCTAAAACCTGCTTCAGTGGTGTCTAGTCTATTTTAATTTTAGTTATCTTTGAGTCTAGAGGTCACAATTACCTGTCTTCTTATTGATTTTCATTACGTCATTTCATACATCCATTACTGTTTGTATCTCATGCTGCTATTCGCTATCACTGCTGTATCAACTGAGTATGCATGTCGTTCCTTGTACATATTCTTTTGAAACAGTTATCCAGAAATATTGCGAACAGTAGGGGAATATACATTTCCTTGTCACACTCCCATTTTAATTCCGAATCACCCCTCTTTTCCCACATCCAATCTAACAATGTTAGTGGGACTAATGCAAGCTTAAAATACCCTAATAATTTTTTTATTTATCCCCCAGATATGGTTCTCTACAACCTTTCCCTCTGTTTTCTATTATAACACTTCCATATGCATTTAACTCGACATTTGCTATCTTGTTTCATTCTATAATCTATTTCCATCATTATTTTTAGAAAAAATATCAATTCAATCTCCCTTTTATTATATCCAAACCCATGCTGCCGCTCCAATTTTTCAATCTTGCTCACTCCCATTTCTTCTCTATGACTCTTTCGTATATTTTGTCTGCGCTTGCCAGAAATACTTTATTTCCATAATTCTTGGATCCTTTCCCATCTCTCTTCATGTGGATTGAAATCACCTAAAATGGTTTCAGAAAAAGGTGAAGAAGGAAGAACTTTTTAGAATTTAGAATAGTCAGGGAAATTAGTAGATAAATAAACAGAACAAATGAATTTAACCGGCCGTAGATTGGCGAGAGTGCCACACGGTAGAAAATTCAGAAGATTCCAAAGGAGAAACACGAAAACAAACAACGTGATTGCGCACATATGAACAACAACCTCCTTTAGCAGAAAATCGAGGATAAAGAATTAAAGATAATAGGAAAGAACGGATAGTAGGGTTTACCGTCATAGCGTTCAAATACCTTAGTTTTAGCCAAGAACAAGATTTGAGATATGGATGAAGAGAGGTGGTGTTCAACAAAATGAAAATTATGATGGAGACCATACCGCGAATGCTGCAGAAATTATTGAAAAAAGACAGTTACCACAGCAAGCCGGTATCGATGTTATCGTCGAAACCAACCCCATCACCAGTTGTGATGGGGGAACGGGTGGAGGAGGGGCATTGTTTTGATGCTGCCTCTCCAAGCATCCCTGAGGAAGATTTACGTACCAGCATTTTTATTTGTTTTTAAAGATAATGTTCTAGTATGTGCTTGTAAATCTATGGGGAACATGTGACGAAGGGGAGGGTAGTGAGGGTCAGAGGTCTCCAATGTTGTTGAGTATGCTAGAATTGCTCTCTGACAAGGTGAAATACGAAAAGGACAAACCAGAGAGGAGCGGAGTGTGCAAACGGATGTATCAACCAAATTTAACTCTCTGATGGTTATGTCCAGTGGGTGACACTTACATTGCAACGTACCTCCCCATATATATATATATATATATATATATAATATATATTATATACTATATATATATATATATATATATATATATATATATATAAGTATATTATAATTATATATATATATATATATATATATATATATATATATTCCCATTGTATTTGTGGCTTCCGCCGCTAGGACACCCGTGCCACAGATAAAATATAATACACTATGCCCGTGCTGCCGTGCATCAGTTTGCCGATTGGTGTCACCAAGTAAAGATGAATTGTCACGTAGTTTGTCTTTGTTTTGAAGCGCTTTCGCCTTTTCGTCGATTTTTGCGATGGCTAAAGCAAAGGAACAGCGTGTTTCCGTGAAATTCTATATTCTGCTGGGAAAAACGGAGAGTGAAACAGTCGTCATGCTTCAAACAGCATATATGGACGCTATCTTGAGCAAAACGCGTTTACAAATGATTCTCACCCTTTAAGAAGGGTCACTTGTCGCTTGAAGACCAATATTGTTCGGGGGACCGTCAACCACCCGAAAGGACGAAAACTACGAAAATTCATGAAAAGATATTTTATATCTTGGATTGCTGTCGCCGAACAACTGACGAACTTTTGATTTATCCTGTGTTTCCTGGAGTTAATGCCAGCCAATTTTGAGCAAAGAATTGCGAATAAAAAGAGTTGCGTCAAAATTTGTACACCGCTTGCTCACGAAAAATCAGAAGCAGTCACGAATGAATGCGTGTCACGAACTGAAAGAACAGTTGAAAGTTGATCCAGATCTTTTAACGAAGGTTATCACTGGTGACGAGAGCTGGTGCTACGGCTACGACCCGGAAACGAAGCAGCAATCAAGTCAATGGAAGCATTCAACCTCACCACGCCCCAAAAAGCGCGTCAAGTGAAATCAAATGTCAAGACGATGCTGATTTGTTTCTTCGATGAAAAGGGATTGTCCACAAGTAATTTGTTCCTCCTGGCCAAACTGTTAATCAGACTTTTTACTTGGAAGTTCTGAGGCGTTTGCGAGACGCGGTGAGACGGAAACGCTCCTACATGTGGCGAAGTGGAGAGTGGTGGTTTCATCACGACAATGCGCCTGCGCACACCGCCTTGAGTGTGAGACAGTTTTTGACCAAAAATGACATGACAACGCTTACCCACCATCCCTATTCACCCGATCTCGCTCCGAGTGACTTTTCTCGTTCCTCAGAATGAAAAAAAAATCCTCAAAGGAATGTCAACATCACTCGGTAAGAAAAAAATGATGGAGGTGTTGCAAGGCATCACTTTTCAAGAGTTCCAGGACTGCTTCGAACGGTGGAAAACGTGTCTGTACCGGTGCATTGATTCAAATGGAGAATACTTTGGTTACAAGAATGTAGACGTGTAAAAATCAATGAATAAAGATATACGGCGAAATTCTGTTTACTTTTTGGGTTCCCCCTCGTATGCTGGTATTATGGTTGAAAATGTGCGTCGAGCTGACTGAGAGACTGATTGGCGGAGAACAAGGAGCATTTAGAAATGGTAGAGTATATGTAGATCAAATTTTACATTGAAACAAATGTTTGATAAAATGAAGAGCGAAGAAGAATAAATTGTATTTAGGTTTTATGAACTTGCAAGAAGCATATGACAGGATTAATATGGGAAGCTCTGTGGCAGGTGTAAGTGATATAAGGTGTTGATGGTAGGTTTCAAAGAAGCAGAAGTATTTATGTAAATAGTAAAGCATATGAAAGTATAAATGGAGTGGAAAGTGAATGGTTTTATGTTAATAGTGGAGTGAGGCAAGGATGTGTTATGTCTTCTTGGCTATTAATTTGTATATGAATGGGGCGATGAAGAATTAGAGGTAGGGGAGTAGTAGGGAATGTGTTAGACTGGAGTGGAGAATAGGGAGATAGTTAGGGTCCCTGCATATTGCACATTGATGATTTGGTTCTGTATGGCAATCTAAAGAACGTTTGTGAGGATTGGTAGAGGGGGTTTTCAGAGTGTGTAAAAGGTGATTTTTGGAAATAAATGTAGATAATAATAAGGTAATGGTAGTGAGTGAAGAGGGTCCGAGGTGTAAGCAATTGTAACAAGTATATGAGTTTAAATATTTATACTATATGTTGAATGAAGAGGGAACGTATGAGGCAGAGTGTAACAGGAAAGTTGTGAATATTAGGAAGGCTACTGGTGCAATTAGATCTTTGGTGAATATAAATGCACTAAATCTTGAGTGTGCCATGGATTTGAATGAAGGTATTTAGTTACTGGTGTTAATGTATACTAGTGAAACTATGGTGTGGAATAAGAGGTATTGATATAAGGTACAATTTGTTCAGATTGACAATCTTAGGAGCGTGTTAGGTGTGTGAATAATTGATAAAATGAGGAATGAACGTTTTAGACAGTTGTTTGTTGTGAAGAAAGGCATAAAAATAAAATAAAAGAAAGTGCAATAAGATGATTTGATGATATGAAAAGGACGGATGATAGTCGGTTGGCTAAGCGCATGTATTTCGAAGTCAACTGGTTACATTCTTTCCTATCTCACTGATCTACGGCCTTCTGTCCTTAGGGCCTATGTGGGGTCTTGTGTAGTGGCGCTTGACATATCTAAGGCTTTTGACAGGGTATGGCACGCGTCGCTACTCTCTAAGGCCTAAGCTACTTCCTTTGGATTTCCTCCTTCGCTTTGCTTATTCTTGTCTAGTTTTCTTTCAGATCGTTTCATTTCAGCTCTTGTTGATGGGGCAACCTCTTCCTCCTTTCTTATTAATTGTGGTGTTCTTCAGGGCTCTGTTTTATCTCCAACATTATTTTTACTTTTCATCAACGATCTGCTTATCTGCACTTCTAACTCTATTCACTTTTATGCCGATGACTCAACTCTCCATTCTTCCACTCATTTCAAATCTGCCCCCTCATTTGCATCTAGATTTTCCTATTCTTGTTGATACGAAAGCAGTTTCCCGCTGGGTTAGCCACAATCTTGTGAAATTCAACACTTTAAAAACAACTTCTTCACATCTCCCTCTCTAAAACACCTCCCAACTTTCCTATCCCCTTCGACGACTATAGCATCTCACCTGTGAACAAAATAAACATTCTTAGACTGAATATAAATAATGAATTGTCATGGAGATCTCATATAAGATCAATTGCTAAGATGGCCTCAAAGAAGCTGGGAATTCTGTCCAGAGTGCTTGAATTTTTTTTTCTGCTCAGTTACTCCAGTTTTATAAGGGTCTTATCCTCCCTTGTATGGAATACTGTTCTCACATTTGGGGTGGTTCCGATTCGACCCTTCTTTTGTATAGGGTTGGAAACAAAGCTAAGTAAGATACTTACAAACTGTTTCCCTACTTTCGAGCTCCTATGATTCTCTTTCTCTGCGACGTGACATTGGCATCGTATCTCTTTCCTATAGATATCACAACAGCAGGTGCTCGACAGAATTGACCTCTGGCATTCCTCCACCACTGCGTCACTCTCGGAACACAAGAGGTGCATTACTCTCACATGAATATTGTGTGAATATTGGAAAGAGACTCAAGGTTCGTTCGTTGTGGTGCCTCCTTCTTTCCAGCCACGTCTATTCTGTGGAACCTTACTTACTTCATCTATTTTTCTGCTGTATTCAATCTTCCTCTCTTTAAAGCCCGCGTCCCCACCTGAGGAATTGCGTCAGGGTGGGTTGGGTGGGTTTACTTTCCTGTTGTTTTGTTTGCCCCATCCTTGAAAAGGGCTTTGACCGTGAGTGGGTGGTTATTGCAAAAAAATATGTATAGTGGTGAGGCGTGCTGGGTATCCAACCGGCTGAGAGACGGAAGAAAAGTGGATGAGTAAAAAGTAAAGGAATGTGAGTGTGGCAGAAGCGAGAAGAAAGATGCATGACAGGAATGAATGGTGTATTTTGTGAGAAGTATGGTTGTGGGCCTGGACCAGGGAATGAACCATACATTAACGAGATACCACAGCGAGGTAAGTCACGGTCTTTTGGAGCCCTAGATTGGATTTTTAACAGCTACAGAATCAAATTTCAGGGTATGAGGGGATGGTAGGAGGTGCTTTCTTTCTACTTATATATATATATATATATATATATATATATATATATATATATATATATATATATATATATATATATATATATATATATATATATATATATATATATATATATATATATATGCAAGAGTTTGGTTCTCTGCCTCCTCCCTTTTTTAATCATAGAATAATAGTTGATGTTTTATACTTTAATAATTCTAAGGTGACAAATAAATTTTCCGTTAAAAATAATATTTTTTTCCTAAATATTTTATAAAATACTGTATTTTCATATATAGAAAACGTCTTTCCGAGAGTATCTATCAATTTTTTTTCAATAACGTTTTCATCTAATTAATTTTGAACTTGGGGAAGTTTATTTTTAAAGACTCAATTTTACATATTTTTATATCTTGTTCATGATAGTGATTGTCGTAAAATCATAGCCCTGGGCAACTGCCTAGTTTGCCCATACCGTAAACACTGACCCTGTTTTGCATCGACTTCGTTCA
>JABUQX010130211.1:0-2500 GCA_015478945.1 Trachelipus rathkii
GCCACATACCCAAGACTGATGTTAAATAACGAATATCCCTACTATTTTTTAAATCATCAGACCCTCAAATATACATACAGTAAAAGTTTGACAGAAGACACTTGTAAACATTATGATTCAAATTTCATTTGCTTCCCATCTAACCCCACGCAATCACTTGATTACCAAAACTGTATCATATCCGCAATATTAAGAACAAATCAAACCACTCATTGTAACTACATTTCCTATCTTTCTGAAGCCCCTTTCAATCTTAAGGTCGGTCATCAAACCCTACTCACTTTCTCTTCCAAGGTCGTAGCTTCAATCTCCTGTCCCAAAGGTCAAACCCAGATTAATTACTAGTAATATTTTCCTTCTCCCACAAGGATGCACATTTGTTTCAGACAAATACACCTTCAGGTACCCTTCCCATTCTTCCGTGCAAACAAGTTGGATTAACAAAGATTCTCAACTTCCTGAATATCCACTTGATCGTCAAAATTTTATCCCAAATGTTACTTCTCTGACTTCCAAATTAAAATTAAAACCATTACATCCCCATTGGGATGAGTCTCTTGACACCATCAATCGAACTTTACAAACTCAGAAAAGCATAAATATCCATTCTTTTTCGATATCCGGATTCTCCATTTTTGCGACCATACTAAGCATCTTAGGAATCTGTTTGGTTTATTTTAAACTTCGCCCTACTCCAGTACCCCCTGCAGCTCCTTCTGCAGCCCCTAGTGTTCAATATACCGTGGTCCAACGTGCACCTATACCCGAACCAAAATCAACCCCTTCTATTTACCCTGGACTAGAACCCACATATTCAAATCCTCCTGCATAAATTGCATACCTCAATTTCCTTTTTTTTCACTGGCAGGGGACCTCTTTCACAGAAATTTATCTGTAAAAGTCTATTTGAACAACAAAATTTGATATATCCATTTTGTTCTTCATTATCAAATTTTATCTTTTCAGATAAAATTTCTTTTTTTCCTCACGTACGCTTCAAAATCTTTTATCACAGTCAAAGTCCTTTTTGTATCAAATTTAATTTTGTACTCCTGATTAATATATTTATTCATAAACTCCACTATCATTTTGAAACTAACGACCCAATCATTCCCCCCTCTTTCACCCCTCTTTTTTTTCCTATAAGAAGGCTCTGGTTCATTCTAAAAATGTATTCTGACTCCTGATGTGCTACCGCCAAGTCTATTTTTCTTCCTTTTGTCCTCAGTTTGTGATCTGGTAAGTTTTGAATTTGTTTGGTTTTTATAAATTTATTTTTCCACACGACAAGAAAACTTTTACACTCGGTCGTAATAATTATTTTGATTTTAAAATTCGTCCACAAAATAATATTCAAGTTTCACTCGATTTTTCCTTTTTCATTTTTTATTCTGAATTTCAAAGTTTTATTTTCTTTATAAAATTTTATGAAACAATGAGATTTGATTTATAAGTTTTATAATTTATTCCAAACTTTATTTTTTTTTCGATAATTTTCTTCTTGTGTTTTCCCCAGCAGTTTTAAATAACCTCTCTCACGAGTTTTAGTTCCCAAGTAAAATATAAAATTTTGTCGCTTCAGATTCGTGTTCGATTTTTTTTTATTTTTATTTTCTTTCACTTGTGATCGTCTTACCTAGTTCCATCTTTTTAAATTCGTATCTAAACTTTTAATGTAGTCTTTTTTTTATTTTTGGTGAATATTTCCTGGCTTTTCTTTTTAAGTTTTTGTACGCGATATTTCCCTTGCAGTCTTAAGAGAAAGGACCTAAATTTTAATTAGTCATAAGAACCAAAAATATTGATAACTTTATGTTAACAAATAATAATAATAATAAAATTAATGACAATGAATTACTGCACTAGCTCCTGGACTTTGCTTGTATATTATAGTTTCACATTTTTATTAAATTTTTGCATTTTTTTTTCTTCCACTTCACCTTTAAAGAATATTACGCTAAGTTCCTCCCGTTTTTTTTTTTTTTTGTCATTTTTTTTAAGCCCTCCACCTCGGGATTAGAAAAATACCCCTCGCTATTGGAAATCAAATTTTAAACATATAATATAACATACACTCCCATCTACACTACACTTCAACCACCAGAACATTCTCAACTTACAATTTATTTTGAAAAATAAAAATAATTTTTAAAGTTTCTTGGCTCCATTTTTTTTATTATTTGTTGTTACTAAACTCATTTTTAATTTTTCATAGGACCAAGAATAGTTTTTGACAATATTTAAAATTTTCTAATTCTGTATTAAAATTTGGGTTTTAATAGTCAAATTTTGTGAATCTGTTTTAAAAGATTTTTTTTACTCTTTTAATTTCTGTTGAAGTTGTGCCAAAAATTTTAAGAAAAAAACTAGTTAAAAGATTATTAACAAAAATCAGCTTATAGGATGAAATAAGTTTTAAATTTTTGTATGCTCCTTTTCGTTATGATTTTATTAATTTTTTTTTATGTCTTTTTAGGCACCTAGCGACGTAATTAACACT
>JABUQX010130211.1:20000-25000 GCA_015478945.1 Trachelipus rathkii
GATTATGTTAGCCTAAGGTGGATAATCTGTCTTTGTATGGGCATACTATTAATACTATAAAATAATTTTTCAGTATCTTAATTATAATTAAGATACTGAAAACCTATTATTAAAACAAAGTGTTACTAGTAGTCCTATGCATGGCCAGATTAGCCACCCATAGTAAAAAAAAAAAAACAACGGTAAGCCACCTTAGGCTAATAAACAATCACGTTGCCATTGTTTAGGTTTTCGAAACATAAAATATTTGATATTCTTATATAATAAATTAGAAATTCACTGGAATCTTAACTATATTTAGGTAATTCAAATTATGTTTTCACTTATAAAAAGAACTATTTTACACAACATAAGATATTACAACTTCTCGTCATGTAATTGATGATAAATTGAACTGGTCAGTATTAATTTCTATGTGGTCAGTTTGTCGGGTAAAATGTTCGAGCAGCGACTGTTTGGCGGGATAATCTTCCAAAATTTTAAAACCAGAATAAGAATAACTAAAAATGTATGACAGAAATAAAATATTTACTTATGCTTTGGCAATATTAAGAAAAATATAAAGTGATATTACTGATGTCCGCATCAGATTATGTGGAATATTCATCAAAAACTTTAAAAGATTTGCATCGTCAATATATTCCGGGGATCCGGAATCGACAGATTTCAAAACTTACATCCGAGAAATTACGATACTGCTAAATTTAAAAATTATTAGAATATTTATTACCCGTCAAAGCAAGCTTTGTAATATAAGGAAAAAAATTAAGTTCATTATAACGCATCACACGCGTATCGCCAATCAAAATTGTAACGCGTTCATATGATGTTTCCTTCTAAACGTGTGTTGGCAACGCGCGTTGAAATGAAGATATATTCCAATACTTTAATAACGCATTTATAACGCGGTTGTCAGAAAACTTTTAAAGTGGAGCGAGGAGATTTTATATGTTCCGTTGTGTTATGCGAATTCGTTATTTTATTTATAATATTTTTTACTACATTGTTAGAAATAATGTATTTATAAATTTTAAAAGCAAAATATCGTTTTTAAAAAGCTAAATAGGCCTCAAGATTTCATATTTATAACATTATCTATTGACGAAATTATATCAATTTTCCTGGAATATATTATGAAATGTTAAAAAAAAAGTGTTTTTTGGCCTTTCAAGCGGAATGTTATTTAGTGACAAAATGATCAGGTGAAATCCGCTTGAAAATCGCCTCAGATGTCGATTTTGAGGAAAATTTGTTCTGTTTTTTCTTCATAACTCAATTCCAGTTGTAAATTCTCAAATCCGTTTGAATAGCACGGACGTCTAGCGGATTTTTTTTACAGTGTAGATTATCCGGAAACCGATCTAAGTGACTATGTAGAAAGTGAACTTTTATGTTCATATTAGCATTCAAATTTTTAAAGTCTGAAAGCATGATTTCTACATAGTTGGCAGATTTATGGTTGCCCAAAAAAGTTCTGAACAACCAGACAAACTTTTCCAGGCAGATGCTTCAATATCAGTCATGGAATTAATGAAATTGTCATCCTTGATGATTTGGCGAATTTTAGGGCGGCTAAAGATTTCAGCTTTGAGTTTCTCCATACTCAACCCTGGAAAAAATCTGCAAATATATTTGAAACATTCACCATCTTTTTCTAGGGCCCTAACAAATTGCTTCATCAGTCCTAGTTTGATGTGGAGTGGTGGGAAAATAATTTTTCCCCTGTCAACCAGTGGTTCGTTAATGATATTTGATGCACCTACAGTCATATTTTCCCTAGCAGGCCATACAACTTTTCCCAGTGGTCTTCTTTAGCCCTACTATCCCACAAATATGAAACAAGGGTACTTAGTATATCCGCTTTGCTGCCCAAGTAAGATCTTGACCATCTTCAAATCAACGCATATAGACCACTGGTGTTCATTATATCTAGGCTTCTGCAAGATCATTCTTATATTTTCATATTCCTCTTTCAGTTTTGTTGAGTGACCTATTGAAATCGATGCATAACTATTGCCATTGTTCAATAAAACACACTTCAAGCTTCTCGTTGAACTATCCATAAACAATCGCCAATTTTCTGGTCGGTATTTAGGTAACCCCATTTGGAGTAGGAGTCCAGGGATGTTCCTACAGTATACTAGGTCTTCTTCTTCAATGAAATATGAAAGAAGTACTACCTCTCTTGTCCGAAAAAATGTTATTTTATATTCGGCCTTGAGACAGTTCTTTTCATTAGTCTAGATGCTAAAAGCTCAGAATCTTGCTTGGAGAGACTTAACTCTCGTACTAAATCATTGATCTCTTCCTGGGAGAACTGTTGCTGTGTAGAAGTACTTTCTTCATATTCACTACCACTATCTGCACGTATGCACACCAAATCCTGGATATCTTCTTCATCAGACAATGCTAGGTCTGGGAGTGTAGTGAACACTGGGATGGGGACATCGTCAGAGTGTGGTACAGGTCGCCTTGCTGATTCCAAATCCGGATACTCAAATTTACGTTTCTTGTAACGATTGATACCTTTCACATTAACCAAACAAAATTAACAGTCACTATGGTGATTCTTTGGCTCCCGCTATACCATAGGCACATCAAATTTTAAACCTTTTCTTTGTCCATTTTCCACTGACGTAGATTTTCGACACACATTTTTTTACAGACATATGGGGGAGCCCAAGACTTATCTTGGTCTCCGAGTTTCATTCCAAAGTATGCCAGATATGCTTCTTGTTTCACAAAGTTAGTAATATTTCTTCTTTGGTTCTCCTGGCAATATTCACCACAGATGTAGCAGAATACATTGGGGTTATTCAAACAGGCTCCTTTCTTGAAGTATTCATAGTGTTCTTGAAAATAGAAAAATAAAGTATAGTATAAAGGTAAGCTCCCTTTAAAAGAAATAAAACGATATTACTGTAAAATATGCATTAAAAAGATATTTGTATAAGAGTATATCTGGAACACCCTATATCTCAAGCACTAGAGCCAATCTTGGAAAACTAATGTCATTTCTGAAATCGGCACACCCGATATACTATAAATTCGATAAAATATCCTTGGCAGCAAAAAAAAATTTTTTTTTTGTTGGCTAATGTAATGATAATAATAATAATATTAATAATACACACACATATACATAAATACTAATAATAATAATAATAATAATAATAATAATAATAATAATAATAATCATAATAATAATAATAATACACACACACACACACAATAATAATAATAATAATAATAATAATAATAATAATAATAATAATAATAATAATAATAATAATAATAATAATAATAATAATAATAATAATAATAATAATAATACTTATAATAATAATAATAATAACAACAATAATAATAATAATAATAATAATAATAATAATAATAATAATAATAATAATAATAATAATAATAATACACACACACACACACACACACACACACATAATAATAAAATAATAATAATAATAATAATAATAATAATAATAATAATAATAATAATAATAATAATAATAATAATAATAATAATAATAATAATAATAATAATAATAATAATAATAATAATAATAATAATAATAATAATAATAATAATAATAATAATAATAATAATAATAATAATAATAATAATAATAATAATAATAATAATAATAATAATAATAATAATAATAATAATAATAATAATAATAATAATAATAATAATAATAATAATAGTAATAATAATACAAGATCATATGAAGAAGAATGGATATTCGGCGCAGTCGGCTCGTATGGAGATTTTCTTCTCATAGTTCAAGAAGGAATGGATCAACACCAAATAACGTCCGGTAGCTCAGCGGTAGAGCACTCGCCCATTCAAGCGAGAGACCAGGTTCGTCACTGGTCGGGCGTGAGTGTGAGCTGTTCTTTCTTGACTCCGTCTTGCTCAGACTTAAAAATTGGGCACACCCCCTCCTAGATTAGGGCTCTGCCCGTGAGCAGTGGTGTTAACTGTAAAAAAAAAATTAAAAACTTTATAGTGTCAATTAAATTAATAGACGATTGTGGGCAAATTATTTGTAACAAAATTAACAGATAAATGAGCCCCAAGGTGATAATTCAATATCCTAGTGCCGTGGTATAACTAAAGATTCAAACATTTTTGATTGAGGATAATAATTTGGTTTCATATGGGTCATTAGGGAGAATTTAAGCTTTGTAGGAATCATATCAACTAATGTCACTTATTTTAATGATATTGACAATAGATGAGTAGATAGATAGAAAGAAAGATAGATAGATAGATAGATAGATAGATAGATAGATAGATAGATAGATAGATAGATAGATAGATAGATAGATAGATAGATAGGCAAGTAAATAAATAGATAAATAGACATATAGGCATCTTGATAGATAGGATAGATAGATAGATAGATAGATAGATAGATAGATAGATAGATAGATAGATAGATAGATAGATAGATAGATAGATAGATAGATAGATAGATAGATAGATAGATAGATAGATAGATAGATAGATAGATAGATAGATAGATAGATAGAGTTGTGCATAGAGAAGTGGAGAGAGAGCTGAAAGAGAGAGATAGAGAGAGAGACTCTGTTGTCAGTCTGTCAGACAGAGAGAGAGAGAGAGGGAGAGTGAGAGAGAGAGGGGGAGAGAGTCTATTTGTCAATCTGTCAGTCAGTCAGTCAATCAGAGAGAGAGAGAGAGAGAGTCTGTTTTTTAGTCTGTCAATTAGTCAGTCAGTCCGAGAGAGAGAGAGAGAGAGAGAGAGAGAGAGAGAGAGAGAGAGAGAGAGAGAGAGAGAGAGAGAGAGAGAGAAAGATCTACTTGTCATTCAGTCATTCAGTCATTCAGTCAGTCATTCAGTCATTCAGTCAGTCAGAGAGAGATTGTGAGAGAGAGGGAGAGAGGGTCTGTTTGTCAGTCTGTTAGTCAGTCGGAAAGAGAGAGTGAGAGAGACAGAGAGATGGAGAGAAAGAGTCTGCTT